>JAQGBH010000400.1:0-53033 GCA_034698265.1 Sminthurinus aureus | reverse complement strand
AAATTGTTTAAAAATCCCCTGAAGGTTGGAATTTGTAACTAAAGGGATCTGTGATTTTTTTCACATTACTTGTTTCAGCATTCATTCAAGATTCCAGATTCAAGAAATGTTGAATGAATTCAAACTTTTCTGTGGAACGTAGAACGTAGAATATTCAAAACAGATGAAAATAGTAAACAGTAAAGAGTAAAGAGGCAACTAGAACAAAAACTAGTCCATAGTCAACAGTCAACAGTGTGAAGAACACAAGACACAAGTCAGATAGACAATATTTTGTTTGGGTTCCGCTTTTTTATTTTACTTTTTTTAGCTCTTCAGCATTCAGTTTACTCTCTACTCTAAACTATGCACAATACAACAACACTAATAATAAAAGTCGACAGTCAACACATGTGGATTTTTCTACATTCCTCCAAAGTTTGGATTTTGGATTCCGGATTCCAGATTTTTGGATGCACTGCAGTTTGTGTATAAAAGTACGGTGTTTGGTGTTTGGTGTTTGATGCAATGGAATATGGAATACATTTAACTTTGTCGCTCTCCTCCTTCTGCATCCATTCTCTCTGTCTTAATTTCGGTCTCATCTCCATCCTCATCTTCATCTTGCTCTCTTCATCCTCATTTTTTCACTGGCTGCCCCATGCTCCATTCTCCATCCGACTCATTTTCATGCTCATATGTACAGAAAAAGGCACGCACATTTCTCTCTCACTCACTCACTCGATCTGTTCGGTTCTGTCGCTTCTCAATTCTCAATTCTCAATGTTTAAAGAGAGAGAGAGAGATGTAAAGTAAAGGAGCTTCTACCACTCCACATTCTACTATTACACACATTTGCTCTTTCTCTCTCGGTCGCCTTCTCCGTCTCTTTCTGCATGTGTACTTGGGTACTAGTGCACCAGTGTACAGTGTCGTACATTGTAAATGGTATACTGTATAAAGGATTGTGGATGTAAATGCAGCGCTTAGTTTCATTCGAGTTTTGAGTTTGGCACGTCCTCTTCTCTTGTGCATCTCGACAATTCTCTGTACTGTGCTGTGGTTTGGTTTGGTTTGGTTTGCTGTGGTGTAATATTGTTCTGATACTCTTCCGATTACCTATTACGAGTACTCCTGCTGCTGTTGCTCTTGCTGTTGTGGTTCATTTCATCCTGCAAAGTCAAGACAGGAAAATGAAATAGCAACACCACAAGTAATAAAAACTCAGTCGATTGGATTCTGGATTGTGAATTGAAAGTGGAAAAGATCAAGATAAAAAATTGAGAGTCAAAACTCACAACTGAAAACTAAAAAGCAACCATCAGTCTCATTTCATCAAGCAGGAGAGAAAAAAATTAGTAATAAGAAGGAATAGTGAATAAGGAATAAGAAACAAGGAACAAGATCCAAGTACTTACATACGATTAGTTTTTCATCGTACATGTAATAAGATTTTTTTGTCTTGCTTCTCAATTCTCAATACTTGATTCTAGAGTCTAGAGTCTAGAATCCAGATTGGATATTCAGTGTCTGTGAACATTGAAGACTGAACATAGTTGATCATTATTATTAATAAGAGACGAGTATTTACTTTACATTCTACGCCTTCTTCTCTTCTTCTTCTCTTCTTTTTCTTCATGCAGTTGAGTGGACTTGACAAAATCAGGTCCAGTTTCTTACCTCGCTCTCACTGCTCACTCCACTGTACTCGAATACTCTACTCTTTACTCTCTACTCAAAGCCAGGCACAAGGCACAAGACACAAGACACAAGTCACCTGTGAAACTATAACTAGAAAAGGGAGAGAATAAAATCCTTGTTTCTGGCTCAAGTTTTCTCTTCATCTCCTTTGAACTTGGAACTTGGAGCCTAGAGATTTTTGAAATTAAATAATTGGGCGTGTTTAATCAAACTACAGACTACGGGGAAAAAACCATCAGGAGAAGAATAAATTGTAGCTGTGAGAAAATATATTGCGTTTGTGATTTGTGAATAATCTCTTGATTATTATTTCCTTTTTAATCTACAAGTTGTGAACTGGTGACAGTGTGAAAAAAGGAGAGGAAATCCAGTGAAATTAGTCATTAACTTATCTAATATTAATTTTCACACGATATAAATTTGAACTTGAATTTAAATTTAAAGTTTGATTTGGTTTGGTTTTGTGTTGTGGTGTGGTGAAAAGTATGGACGAAAAACTCCTAGTAAAATATTCAAGGTTCACTGGTCAATCATTGGACTTGGGTGGAATTGATCAAGGCATAAATCCATGTAATTATTATTCTAATTCTGCAAATTACAAGGGACATTCTTCTCATCATAATCGCATAGCGAGCGAGTGGAGCAGACTGAAAGTAAAACTGTAGTGAGTGAAAGAGGAACAAGAGAGATAAAAAGTACCGGAGAAAAAGAAGAAGAGACGCGGGATTTAAAAGTCTCAAGGCTCAAGAATAAGGGAACACGGATTTTTAATATCAGTTCCAATCTCAAATTTTCTTACGCACATTTAAATACCTCGTGTAATAATCAATAATCAGTAATCAGCGCAGTGCTTGACTTTTGCAAGGGAAGAAAGAAAAATTTATTTAATTTTATCATAGAGTCTCAAGTCTCACCAAATCTATCCCGTACATTCTGTGAACTATTTATTTTCAATCTTGTATAGAATCTCAATCACGTCCTGATCCTTGTCGTTGATCTTGGCTGTGCTGCGGAACATAATATTTAGTCCATGTCATGTAATAAATAATACAATATAATAAGTTACATTCACCAAGGAGTAACAAGTGCATAATCGCCATCGCCATCATCATCATCATCATCGTAATAAGTGAAGAAGGCGGAGAAGAAGCCTATAAAAAAGGAGTTTAAAACGTTTATTTACTCTCAACTCTCAACTCTCAAGACTCAAGATAAATTAAGTGCCATTATCGACCATTTGATCACTTGCTATTAAAAAACTCGGTCTTGATCATCACTCACAATCAGTTGATTGATATACTTTGCAAATTCCATTTCCATTAGTCAACAAAACAAGGCTTGGGTTTATCCCATTTTATATCATATACAACATCATCATCACCATAATTTTCTTCTAGTGTTCAACTCCTTTTACTACTACTTCAAACTGCAATACTTCATCCATCTACTTAGACACTTCTTTGCCAATTTCCAATTACCGATTGGATTGGATTGGATTCCGAACCGGAATTTCCTTGTGCTTTGAGCTTGTAGTTTGTGGTTTTAATAATTACATTTCCCATCTCGTCCTACCACATACACGCAACTCTCAACTCTGGTTCAATTTGCCAGCTCTGTGTTGCCAGAAAAAATGGAAAAGTAAAGTAAATAAAAAAGGAGGGTGAGAATTGACAATTCGCATAGCGAACCAAAGGGGAAAAAATTGGTTTTGGTGATTTATTTGTGGTGCAAAGAGTAAAGAGTAAATAGTTGTTGTACATTGTACGCAAGTTAAAATTTGAAATGCGATCTAGTGAGATGAAGTTCCACGTGAATTTGATGACGTTCCTCGTCATTACATTCTCCTGTTTCTATGTAAGTGCATTCCCATTTTTACATTTCCATTTTGCTTTTCTCAGCATTAAAATGAAATTGAGACTTGAATAATAATTTATGACTTTTTACTTTCTCCTTCTCCAAATAAATTTGCAAACCAAGGACATGCGTTTTGCGTTTTTATATCCTATTACATCGTATTATAGATTATAGATATTAGAAATGTTTACACATGTACATTGTACATACCATGCATAAAATGATCAAAGTGTAGCTTCTGCTTTTATCTTCCATTTAATTTCCCTTCATCTACCATCTCCTTTAGCCACAGCATCGAGACTCTAGATTCTAGATTCTAGACTAGGAGACGCGTAATTTGTAATTTACAATGTACGAGTGAATTATGAGGAGAAAAAATCTGCAAAGCTGGGGATCTTTTTCCCTTTTACATTTTACTTTATACAGTATGTCAGCTCAAAAATTCATCCGTAGATTCTTCATAGATTACATATTTAGCACTTTCCACAGTGTTCACTGTACACTTTGAATTTTACGTTTGCTGTTTGAACTTTGCAAGAATTGTTTTGGTTTTCGATCCTATCAAAAAAACATCACTATCACCATCATCATTTTATCATCGGATGAGTAATTGATTTAGAGAGGGAAAAGCGTAATTTTTTTCACTGTACATATCACAAGCTATCGTATCTTATTTTATCATCAATAACATCTGCCATCCGTTTTCCTTCCCTCAAGAAATGAGATGGATTCAAGATTTTGGGAATCTCGATATTTGATGTCTGGGATTTGCAATCCACATTGTTAAATGTGTGAAATGTGGCTGAAATCTAAAATTTCAACATATAATACATCTACTACATAAGCGACGATCGACAATTTTATGCCAATGCCAATGCCAAAATACGGAAGACGGAAGATCTGAAAGAGGAAGTTTTCAAGTTTCAAGTCATAGATGTGTAATCTGTATCCAAGGTTTTGGATAAAACCGGGCCGTGAGTCGTGAAAAGACGGTGAGACAGTCCTATGAAAAATGTAGAGTTTGGAGTTTGGAGATTCAAGTGAAATGCGGCTTGATTCATTTGTTCTAACTGGAGAGAAGAGAGTCAAGAGTGATGAGGTTGGTTCCATTATAGAGATTGCATTGTATATTGTGTGAGTATTGAGTATGAGGCAATGTACAAAATATACGCAATAGGATGTCTACAGTCTACAGCCTACAGTCTGCACTACCAATATGAAAGCAAAAGGCAAACACTCATCTCTCACACAAACACAAACACACACACGTTAATAATATTAAACGTTTTCCGCATTAGCAGTGTATTTGTATTTTGCCTACACAAGCCATCAGAGACATCAGAGACAAGAGACAAGACACGGGACTGAAAAGCACAAATGCAAAAATATGTTCACATTTACGTACACACATGTGCCTTGTCCGTTGATGTATTTATGCGTGCGGATTTGGATTTAGTCTGTGCAAACACACTTTTCTTTCTCCAAGCTCCAAACTCCAAGCTTCAAAATGTAAACTGTTAACGCACTTCCACATCCACAACCACTTTTCATATTTGCACACCACACACGAATACAAATACACATACAAGCACAAAATTCAGATATGAGACAGGATACAAGATACAAGGCACAAAAGTCTCAGTCTTTTCCATTTCCTATTTCATACATGTAAATGTATGAAAATATTTAGACATCTAATGCATCTGGGATGTGGGATCTGCGAATATGCGTAATGTGTATATATTTGCAAATTGTCATTTTATCCCCAAATTTTTCATCCCGACAAAGTAAAACGGCAAAGAAAATTCCATAATATACTATACGCTAAACTCTAAGGATAACTGACGTTCTTGTGTCTCTTGTCTTGTGTTTTCCAAAGCTAAAGAGTTTCCTTTCTCTTCTGCGAATGGTAAATGGTGAATGTCATGAATTGAGGCAAAAATTGGACCAAAATATACTGTGCATTGTACAACAAGGCAAGAATCGCAATCCTACATACAATATACAAAATACAAGACAGGAGATACAAGATACACTAATGAGTCAGGTTTGAAGGATGAGCGCACATGCACGGTGAATGAAGTATGAAATGTAAAATTTAGACCGAAGAAACATGAACAAGGTAGAGATTTTGCATAAGATAAAAGAAAATCCATGTTCATTGTTCATAGTTCGTAGTTTGTACAGAATTTTTATCCGCTTCCTCTAGTTCTAGTTGTAATACACACTAAACACGTTCTGCGGTGCACAGCAGAATCAGAATCAGAGTCGGAATCGGAGATAGGAGAAAAAACTCGGTGAAACTAATGCTAAAACACGGCTGATATTCCGTTTTACAGTTGTTTAAATCTGAATTGTGAGTCGGCCTGTCTGATTTTGTCAGTTAGTAGAACCAGAGCCAGAGCGGAAGCCGAGTGTGTGTGTGCATAGACTCTAGACTCTAGACTTCCTCAGATTCACCGTTGTGTATTCTTTGTACAGTGTACAGTGTACAGCTTAAGGATTTTGAAGAGAGGTGGGTGAATTTGAATGTGGGAGGTTCACAGGAAAGTATGGATTACGGATTTTATTTTATTTTATCTCATCTCATTGCCTTTAAATTGCAGTAGCAAGTACCAAGTACCGGTCTCAGTGCCAGACTTGATTTTGCCGAATTCCGAATCCAACTCATTCATTCAGTTCAGTTGGACATGTAAAATCCTATAATATAAAATATAATATTACTTACAATTTACAATACACAAACAGTCGGATTTAAAGCCAGTTTTGGTTTAGGATTCGGATTGGGATTCGCAAACCAGTTGACAGTTTTATAGGAAATGCTACCAGTTTTTTGTCTCTCTCACCCTTTCAATGTCTTTACATCTCTCCGTTATTATTTGTTATTAAAATGATGACAAAATTCAAAATACAGAATACAAAATAGAGAGAGGCCTCGACGTAGCTCTGTTTTTATTTTTTTATGCAGGGAATGTGCGAATACTGTATTGATATTGGAAAATCGAAAAATCAAAAGCTCAAAAAATCAAGAGTTACTCGACACGTACAAAGTAGGAATACATGTAAAGGCAAGTAGAATGTAGAGTGTAGAATTCCTATCGTCGGCACATCAAACATGAGCACATAATTTTATCATCGTCCTCTCATAAAAGTTTTCTGCACACGTATAAACTTTGTGCATATTTTACATTTTACTTACACTCCGAGACTACATGCAGTCATGATGATCGGGATAAATCAGATGTAAAAAACCTTGCAGTTTACAGTACATCCTGCATACGTGTATAGTGTATAGTTTACAAGTACACTGAGACTTGGGAACATGGAAAATAGAAAGTGGAAAATATGGATAATGTATCTGCTATAAAATGGAATGACGTGGATAGCAGATAGTTTTTGCATAATCCATTCTCAATTCTCCATTCTCCATAGTTTTACGTGGGAATTTTCTAATGGGCATGATAAAAGCTTTGTATTTTGCACAAAGTACAAAGTAAGTTGTACATGTGAATTTTTGATTGACGGAAGGGAAAAGGGAATAGTGAGTCAAAGTCAAAATCAAAATCAAAGAGGTAGCTACAGTCAAAAGTCGGAAGTACAGATATTTACGTAGATATTCTGTCAACTATTTTATCAAGTCTACGTACTACACACTACACCCGATAACGACAAGGACGAAGACTAGGGTTTTACGTCAGAAATTTTGTATTCCTATTGCACAAATCAAAATAGAGTTCTAGGATTCTAGATTAGGATGAAAATGCAGGAAATAGCTCGGTTTGGCTCGTCACTAACCAAAATTACAGAGTCACAGAACAGAGAGCAGAGAAGATGAACGTGTTTAATTTTGATTTGTATATTGTATATTTATGACTTTTGGATTCTGTACTCTTGCTTCTTGATTCAAAATCCATGTATATTTTACATACAGTTTGACAAAGGTCAGCAGTCAGCAGGTTACCAGTTCGTGTGCACGGAATATGAAATATTATGGAATATGCAAAGTTGGAAAGTAAATGTGAATAAGTTGAAAAAGGTGGAATCTTTAAGATTCCTGGATTCAGGCTTTGGGTTTCTGGGGAAATGCATATCTAAAATCTAAAGAAATCACAAGTCAAAAGTCAGTCGTGCATGAACACGGAGTTGGACTGTGGAAAATTCTCACCATTTCACTTGAACAGTTTAGAGTTTAGACTTTAGAGTTTGACTAACTACCAAGTTTTTGGGAGCATGAAACGGGAGATGGAAAGATGGTCCTTTTCTTCTATTTCTGGAGTGAGATTCAGGCGCCCTGACTGTGACAGTTTACAGTTCCGATGTGCTCATTGGGGACTGAGGACGTGGGACAAAGGAGGTATTGTAAAATGTACAATGTAGAATTAGGAAATTTGCAGACTCCAGTGGCACCAATTGGCAGATCCCACATCGCAGATCTCAGAGCATCACAGATCGCCTAGTGCCTAGCACTAGGAAAAACTAGGCAGAGGAGTAACAGCGAGTGACACAATACGAGCCTCTGACTTTACCTTGCAAAAGTTTTTGAATGTGAATTCTTGGAATTTTTAGACATTTTCAATGTTCATCTTCTTCAGGTTCATTTCTTTTTGTCCGTTCCAGAAAAAAGTTTTGAAGCGAGACACCCGCGCTGGCTTTGACTTTGGCTTTGATCTTTGATGTTGGCCTAGAATCTAGATCACCAGGAAAATGTGAAATGTAAATCTTGTAATTCAAGCATAAAAATGGACTCGTTTTACTCTTCCCGTCTCCCATCTCCCATCTCCCGTCACCCGAAACTTTCCATGAATTTTACCTTTAAAATATTTACACATGGGAATTATAAAAGAACATGAACCACAAACCAGAACAAGAACAAGAAAAAGAACAAGTGCATTAAGTTTCCAAAATCTAAAATCTGGAACAGGAACATGAACCATGAATTTTATTTACAAAGGCATGATTTAAAATTTGCTCTTAATTACACCACACTTGAAAAACCAAAAGTCAAAAGTGACTTGATTTTTACATGTTAAATATATTTTTCTACACCGTAAAAAGTAAACAGTAAAGAGTAAGGCGTAAAGAGTAATTTTTCCATTTTTATGACATAAATAATAATTTTATGATGTAAACCAACAACCAGCTCGGAATTATGGAATTTTTGTACGCAGAATATTTAAGAGGGAGAAAAAGTGATTTTGATTTTCAAACTGTTTAAAAATTAAAAATAAAGTACGTGCTATTAATAGACATGTTTAGAAAATAGAAGACATGTAGAAAGTCGAGAGTCCAAAGTCTTTCTGTCTCTCTCCCTCTTTTTCATTTTTGCATTTATAGTCTTTTTCATCACATCCTGGATCCTGGATTCTCGACACTCGTGTTTTATGTTTGTGGATGGATGATGAAAACATGTGCGTACGGTATGCATGTACACACAATTTAATCCACCTCTTTGCTTTTCATACACATTACACAGAGAAACGATATCAACTTGTTAGTGCGTGCTCAAACTCGTGTTCACGCATTTTGTTCCGTACAAACTACAAACAAGCGTCATCGTCGTCTCTTTTATTTCTCTTCCTCTTCCTTTTCCTCTCTGTCTCCTTTTTCTTAAGACGACGAGAGGAAAATGAATTGCACTATAATAGAATTGAAATGATCCACGTGCTCTACTCTACTCCAGTACTCTGCCCAACTCATTTCCTCTACATTCTACATTCTACATGCATACTTGTTTTTGTATAATATTTACTTACTTTGCATTTACGCATTACGCATAATTGTAATTTTCTAAATATGTGCGTGTACAAGTGAACGCGTACCAAATTAATGAGTTCTCATTCTCGTGGTTTTAGTTTGCATTTTTTCAAGTTTTTGGACACTTTTTTTTCCAATTCCAATCGAATTCTTTCCTTCTCCCAACAGAGTAAAGAGTACAGCCTACAGAGTACAGAGTCTACGTGAAGGAACTCGAGCAATTATTTTATTTTTACTTTTTACAACGCACTACGCACTGGCTAAATTTTAGTCCATATTCTATATACGCTAAAAATTAAGTACAAGTCTAAAGTCTGCTAAGTCGATCCAAAGACTTTTTACTTTTTACTCACACGCTCGTAAATATTATGGCAAATGATCTGCTGTGTTTTAAGCAGAGAAGGAGATGATTCGGCACTTTATTTAAAGTGTGTTTGCTCTCTTGTACGCTGTACACTGTACACAAACTGACACATTAAAATTAACATCCTTTGGCCAATAATCATCACCTTCATTTCTAAGTTGTAAAAATAGTAAATGGCTCGCTCGTATTTTGTAGTTTGTAAAAATCCGTTTCCTTTCCTCGTACGATTTATTATTTATTATTTTTTTACCACTTTGACCATAACTTTCTTCTGCGAGCTTTAGTCTTGAATTTTGAGTTTTGAGTTTTGAGCTTTGAGTCGATTAAGAGTTATTGCTTTGTACGAATTCTTTATTCTTATGAATATTGAATTTTTCACGGGACTATTATGAAAAACAGGCGTTCATAGTTAATAGATTAGAAATTATAGATGCGACATAACATTTACTATTTACTAGTACGTTGTAAGTACAAAGTACACACTACACACTGCACTCAGTGTGTAGTGTGTACTCAGTGTGTACTGTTCGTGATGTGAAATTCCCTCACTCTTTTACTTTATATTGGCCTGATTGTAGCTCTCTGTTCTTGTCTTGTTCATTTGCTGACTTTCTCATCACCATCAAACTTAGCAATAAATGCTACTTACTACTTCCATGTCTAATGGCTAATGTATATGATTACAAGTTCGGATCATCGGATCAGCCACATAATAATTTTCTTGTCTTTCTTTCTCACTTTTCCAAATCACTTATTGGTGAACTCTCCACTCGCCGTATATTTTGTGTATTTAAACAGACGGAAACTATATAAATTTTACATTCATCATTCACACTTGCGTAATGAGGATTGGATTTAGATGGAGATGGAAATTAATTGCTAAAACAGACCAAAAAACTGCAACTTGAACCTCAAGACTAATGACTCAGGACAAGAGTACTTTAATGTATAATGAAAAGGTAGTCGTAGAAAAATATTCCAAAAAAATTTGCATTTTACACGGAAAACGGACAATGTACAGAAAAGAAACTTCATCTTGCCTGTGAGTTGTGAGTTGTGAGGTTATGTAACATAATGAGTGAAAATTTTGAGAGGTGTAAGGTTTAGGACTGTGTTTATGTCAAAACATGACAGGTCAGACGATGGACTAAAGACGATGGACGATACAACAAGAAATCAAGGTTGACACATGGAGCAAAACTATGTAATTACATATGTAATAAGTTTCCCACACTCACACTCACAGCACAAGACAACAGAGAACAAGATGACCAAAGCAAAACCACACACACACACACATGGAAAAACCTGAAAAGTTTTGGCTTGTTCCTTGTTTCTCGCTCACCGCTCGTCGCTCGTCGCTCGTCGTGTGACTGACTGGATTCGTTTTTTAATGATGCCGTACAATTCTTTAGATACTTTTGACTTTTGACTGTGGACTTTAGTTATCAAAAAGTGGCTAGTGCTTGAATCTTGAATGTGGTCTCATGTCTCATTATCCATGTGCAGTCCAAAGGGTAATTCAAAGGATAACGAATATTTGTTGGTAAAAGTATTCAAAGTTCTCCATGTTTTTCTTGAGTCATGAGTCATGAGTCATGAGTCTTGAGTGTTAATGTTAATAGGACTGTAAATTGTAAATAGTTGTAATAAATTAAATTAACAGCCTCTCTGGTGAATATCTGCATTCTAAATATTAGGTTTGAGTTTTGTAGGCTGCAGACTGCAGATTGTCCTTTTCTTTTATTGTTTGAATGGAGTGATGTGGAGTTTGCGGTCAAGTCTCTTTTCGCTTTTCGAGTGGAGAGAGAGAAAGGAAAAGCTAAATAGTGAACTGGGAGACACTCATTGCATTCTAATGAGAGTTAATTTCTCTCTTTAGATTCGGATTTAAAACTCACTTGTCTCTCGTATCGTACTTGCTTATAATAATTCTAGGTTCAATTGTAAATTGTAATATTATAATGTAATATTTTGTAATGTGTACTACTGCACTATAATCTATTATGTTATTGAATGAGAAATACAGATAAATGCATTGAATCCTTTTGCACATTAACTTTTAACTGCCGATCTGTATGCAAACTTGCGCCTTAGAGAGAGCGAGAGAGAGAAAAGCAGTACGAAAAAATTATGCAGATTGTCAATTGTATAAGAATGAAGACTTGTACGTTTTGAACATTGAGCATTGGCCATTGAACGCGTGGATTATATCATGAGGCAGAGGCGAAATTAGAAATTATTATTATAGTTAATAAGCTATATTGTACTTTGTATTAGCATGGTGGATAATGGGTAGAAGATAAAAGTGATTGATTAATGACCGTTTCATTGTCATTGTCATGGTCATTCCTCTTCCCTCTCTCACTCTCTTCTGCAGTTCTCATAACACAACATAACAAAACAATTGAGTATTAACAACCATTCAATATTAAATAATCGCACATCGCACAAGAGAGTCATCTGCTTGCTATTTGCTGTTTGGCCGAGTAGGCAAAAAGTATTTGTTTATTTATTAATGTGTTTATCTGCAATCCAATCGTCAATATGCTCTTCAGGTTGAGTTGAGTCGAGTTGAGTTGAATTAAGTAAGAGTTGTAAACTCTTTACAACAGAAACTACCAAATCTGCTGAGTCGACAATGCACGTAAATTTCATTTGCTTAGGTAGTACGCTTTGCACTGTGAAAAGTTTATCACGGTTTTCATGTACCGTGATGAATGCCTATTTTTGACCATTAGTTATTACTGATATTTGATATTTGATATTACGCAGAATGTGGTTTAACTGTTTTTTGATTGATTTAAAATGTGTTTGTGTCAAATACCAATTTAAGATGAAAGGACAAAATCTAAAATCTGAAATCCTGACCCTTTGCATATTGCAATTAAAAAAAGGGGAAATGCTCGTATGCCTTTGTACATTTGCAAAGACAGTTATCAAAGGAGATATAAATACGATAGACGATAGACAACAGACAACAGACCACAGAGAGCAGACAGCAACCGACAAACCGCAAACAAATCTGAGAGTAGAGTATGATGGTCAAATTGTATGCAAATATATGTACATGTGAGCACTGAGCATTAATACGTACTAATTAGTTAAATAAATACTCTGGGTTTGGTTTGGTAAATCCCAACTAAATGCAAAAGAGTTTGGTTATTTCTGTGTATTGTCTATTGTGAATTGTTGTTTTGTCTATTACTATTATATAGCTGCAAATGAGAATGTCAGTTGCCAATGTTTGATTTTGGTGAGCCAAAATTACGCCTTGTGACTTAAATTGAAATAAAGTAGCATCGCACTGCACATTGAATGGCTATTGTGTACATTGTAATCTCTTCTTAGAACCATTTTTGTCAATTGACAATCGACAATCGACTGATGGATCATGGATAAACAAAATCTGAGGACAGTTAGAGTCATGATCAGTGATCAGGCTCATTAGTAGTAATTTACGCAGCTCATGTTCTTTGATCTCTGGTTCATGTCATGGCTCATCTAACAATAGAAAATACAGAGTTTTCCGGATATTCCATTTTACATTGAGGATTGAGGATTGAGAATTATTGAGACTTTAATAGTGCTAAAAAGGTCATTGACTGAACAGTGAAAAGTGTACGCGGATAACGATACACAAAACACAACAAAGGACAGGCAAAATGAATAATTTCTAACCAAAATCCTATTCTCTCATTGTCATTCTTTGTTCCCAACTAATGACTCCAATTAAGTGGATTTGGTTTTCGAGTTTGGATTTTGGATATCATGTGTTTTGATACTTTTGATAGGATTAAAAAGAAAAATGAATGTTGTGTACAGTGTGTAGTGTACACAGATGAAAGAGCATGAGAATCTGCTCTGTTTTTGCAACTAGCTCATGAGTCATATCATATCATATGTCATGTCATGACCAATTTAAAAAGATCACAAGGTGAGCAACTGTTTCATGGGAAAAGGGAAATTTCACAGTGCATTTCATTCCTATTTTTGTATTCCATGTTGCTTAAAAGATGGTACAAACTATGAAATGCGCCATGTGCAGCTAATTTGAAAGCATACAGTGAACGGCAAACGGCATTTGGGATTTGGGTTTTTTGACACCACAACATACCACATGCAAAACATGTAGTATTTTTTGTGCATACAGATGGAATGCGCAAGTTGTGATTTCTCGATGGAATTAGGTTGACTTTTCAAGTAGAAGACGGGAAAAATCAAGGCGTCAAGGCGTAGTAGTGTTCTTTTTTCTTTTCTTTCTTTTGGTAAGTTCCAAGTTGAGGGCGATTCACGTTCTAGCGGTATGCAACAGCAGCAGAAATTTGTATAATGTACATAACTGCATGTGCAGTGCTGAATTTCCATTTGGTTCTTTTGTCTTCTTGTTCTTACTCCGAATACGAATAATAATACGACGCGGAGACGGTTAGAATAAATTAAAAAGATAATGATAAAGATAAAGATAAACAAATAACATGATATGAATCGGCTAATTTATAAATGCAATATTTTACTTTGAATTCCTGTACATGTGCTTTGAGCTTTGAGCTTTGAGCTGCTCGTCTTATACGGATTTCCTAGTTCTTTTTTCCGCCTTTCACATGTAGTAAGCATAAAGCCTTGAGTATTGAGTATTTTGAGTGTGGAAGAAACCGTAATTCTTTGATCTAATTCAATGACACAGAGATAACTGATGGTCAATTCTAAATTCGGAACTTGCTTTAGTGAATCACGGCATTACTCCTCGTTAAAGAATCATAAATACTAAAACCAACTCAATTAATAATAAGGAACAAAAAATAGAACTGTCTTTGTAAATAATGCGGAATAAATAGCACGTTAATAATGGCGTGTTGTGCTTTGTTTGTTTGTTGTTGGTACACTGTACATTGTACATTGTACCGTCAAGGCAAACAAATCATCGTTCCATTTTGGGTGAGTTGTGAGACATTTAATATATGAACTTTGGCCGAAACACTTTTATTTTCACTCTACATTCTACATTCTAGATTTTAGACTGCAGGCAATACATTTTGGTCAAGAATAACAAAAGATTGGACACATGTTTTCTTTACGCCCCTAACTTCCAACTAGCAGTTTGAAATTGGAAATTCAAAACGTCATTTTATTATACTATTTAACCAGGCAAAACATGCTCAATGCTCATGAACAGAAGAGTCGACGGTTTATTATGTAATGTGTAAAGACGTAGACTTTTGTAGCTTAATTGTAATTGGTGATTGAAGATTCAAGATATTTTTATATTTTTTTAGACGACACTTTTAAATACCTTTTTTAAGCACACAAAACAAAGAGAAAAAATAGATCATGTACTCTAAGCTCATACATTGTGTACAGTGCAGTGGTGCGTCGACTGGATTGGTAATTGGTAATCGTCAACCAGATTCATTAGAGAAAACCGGTCATGGAGATTGGAGATTCGGCGCCCGAACTCGATACTTTATACTCGGTAGTTTCCAGTTTCTAGTTTAAAGCGCTTGAAATAGTACCGTAGATTATGAACCAGGAACAAGACAAAAAAGGTAATGAGAAAGAGGACCAAAAATAGTGGAGGAAAAAGTAGTTGAACAAGTGATTATGTATCAAATATCAAATATATACTTTTACCTGTACAAATGTACACTGTACACTGTGCAACAACAAAGAGGCAGATATACGAAATTCGGAATACATAAACAGAATTTATCTGTATGGTGTATTTATTTAAATGTGCTCTAAATACTTGTAATACAAGTATAAGAAAAGAGTCGGCAGTCGGCAAGTGGAGAGTGTTGCGAGTTTTGAGGGTTGATACGTAGTAGGCGAGTGTTTGGATTTTTGGATTTGGAATTTGGATTTTAATTGCTAGCCGTTAGCTGTTAGCCTACATGTTCAAAGATGGTATCGTGCTGATTCCAGCTTGTTTGGTTGTCAGTTGACAGCATTATGAGGAAACATGGAAAGTCACACCAGGAAAACTTGCTCTTAAAGATAATTGCATTCAATGTTCAATGTTCATTGTGGATTGTGCTTTGGGTGAGGAAACTGGAGGAACAGCTTCCACATCTTTTCCTCATTTTAATTGTAATTATTGTAACTCCAACTCTTATTCCAATTCCGATTCCGGTTCTAATGACCACTTAAAACTATTAAAAATCGCCGTAAATTCTCCTAAAAGGAAGAAAGGTGACGACTCTTTTATCTTTTTGTTTTAAACACCGACCACTAACCACTGGCTGCTCATTATGAAAGCCATTGCATTGCTTATGTACTCAATGCTCAATGCTCAATGCATTTACTGTATGAACAGCGTAATTTAGTAACCACAGCAGGAATGACACATAAATAAATAAATATAAAAAAATCAAGAGTTACACAGTTCAAACTTCAAATGGACTATACATTTTATAATGCACGTTTTAGTATACTTGAACAGTTCGAGTTTATTCACGGTTAAATATTTTATTATTTTGAGGTCCTTGTTAGAATTTTATACTTTGTACATTGTACATGCACTAGGTTCTAAGTTCTAGGTTTAAAGTGCAGAAGGAGTTGGCAGATTATTTAAATAGTTCTTAAGTCCTTGCCAGTCCTTTGATTCAAAAAATGAGATGAGTTGAACAGCGTTGTCCCGATTAAAAGTTCCGGTCCCGCTCCCCGTCACTCCGTAGAGTGAATAAAGGACTTTGGTAAAATTTCCACTGTTAAAAATTTCAGAGTTGAAGAGATCGCTCGAGAAAAATTCATGATTGAAATATTCCTTGTTGAAAATGTCGGAATTGAATAGATCACTGTTGAAAAATTCAGAGGAAAAAATATCCGCAATGCTTATGTCATTTTCATCCATCCATTGTAAAAGCTTCTTAAGGTTTTCCACCAATCCGAGTTCTATATCAACCTCGTTGATTTGAATCGACTTCGAGTTGGGTGCTGCAAAAACTACAGAATGTAGAAAATATTTTTTATGAAAAACAATATTTTTTACTACGTGTGAAATCTCAAAGATTTAGTGGTATTCAGTATTCTTTAAACTTTTATAGGGATTTAGCATAAAAAATTGTTCAAGTTTCAAATTACCTGCAGAACTGGCGGCCAGGACAAGAAGAGCTAGGGTAGCAAATTGCATTGTTAATTTTTAAATGCTTTACCGTTTCCGGCAGGTGAAAAAAATACAAGAAAAGAGTTTAAAGTTTACCGTTTGGTGATTTGTACTAAATGACTGCTCTTTACGTAGGAAGATTCTTTATGCAGTATTCAGCTTGTTGATTTTTTATTATATAACTGATATTAATTATTATCGATCATTAGAAGCCGCCTTTTCAAAATATTACGTATTTTAATTAATTGGCTATCAATTCCACTCGAGCAGCTGATATCGAGCATCGAGTGTCGTTACGATGCTGTTACATAACCAGCAATGATAAAAACACTTTTTACATAGATTTTTACACATCTGATTTGAGCAGTGAACATTGAACATGCTATACATTACACGTTACACGTTGTGTATTATATATTGTACAGTGATAAAAAGACTTGTTGGCCTTTGAAATTTCAAAATCATTTTTACAATTTGTTGTTGACAATTGGCAATTGACAATCGATTGCTAAATTTGTAATTGATAGCAATTTTGTTTACACAATTGAACTATCGTTCATGTAACACTTAAATACTTACGGATTTTCGGATTTGGAGTTTGGAATGACGGAAATGTTGCATATAAAGTGTACACAAATACAAAAACAAATACGTGTACAAGATTTAATACAGAGAATCAAAATTGGGATTGGTGTTATTTGTAAATTTAAATTGTAGAAAAAAGTGAAAATGTTTGTATTCCTCGGGGATTTGTTCCCTGTTCTTCTTTCTTCTTGTTGACATGATGAAAATTCAAAATTCATCCAGTTCTTTCTTACTTAATCAAAACTCTGTGTTCTGTGTGCAACGTAGAAATTTTAATTCTCTGAAGCCTCAGTCAGTTTGCCTCGTTACTCTTTACTCTTTACATGTTAATATTTGTATATTGGTGAAATGTAATAAATTCCATGTAACAAATGGGGAATTCCGCCATAATTGACGTGTTTATTTTTGAAATGGAATCAGCCCTTATCTCCCTGTATCCTGTATCTTGGATCTACGATATTACGTAATGTGTACATTGGACATAATAATGTTAGTCATCAGTCCTTAAAGTTGCACATTTTTTCTAAGCAAGATTCACGTTTCTACTTTTTATTTTGAGGCCAGCCGATGATAGAAAAAAGGTTTCTTCGGATTTGTATTTGTATGTGTTTTTGTTTGCGTTTTTGCTTGGATCTTGGATCTTCTTGTGTTTAGGCACGTAGAATTGGAATGGAATGAATAAAAGTGGAGAGAGTTGAAGATGGAAGACTCAAGACATGAGAAAAAAGTTGAGGCAGCTGCACTGTCTTTTTGCTTAATGTACGATGCTCTTGATTCTTGATTTTGGTACCTTTCCCTTTTTCCTCTTCTTCTTCTTGTTCTTCTTGTTGGGTTTCTTGTTCTTTCTCTCCTCATTTTGCAATCTTCATCTTCAACTGTTTTTCACGGTGTTTAAAAAACGTGGAAAAACTTGTACTTGTTACTCGTTATTTGTTATGCATGAGCTCGTGTTATGTGGACTGCATTGTAAATGAGAATGTGCACTTTTATATTCCATTCTAACACCTCATAAAATATACAGAGTACAGTGTACAGTGTTCAGACAACGGGAAGAGCAAACGACAATCTACAAACTAGAATCTAGAAACTAGAAACTATACGAGTCGACTGTCACGTCAAATCCAGAATCAACTATCCATGTAAATTGCACAGGGCGATAGTAGAAGACGGGCAAAGAGTAAAGAGACGTACGACATGCCATCTCCCATCCTATTAAATTAAACGGCTCTGTTCTCTGTTGTCCCAAGTCCCAAGTATCAAGTACATTTTCCTTTTGTTTTACTCCTCATTCCTCACAAACGAATGTAAAACAATTTGGTTAATAGAACAGAATTTAAAAATGCAAGTAGAACCATTAGCCACATTTCCCGTGTTTTGCAGTTCTCATAGTCAGTTGTAAGTGCATTTACACAGAATTTATGCATTTATGATTGAAACAAGGACAGAGGACAAAGGACGTGTAAAATGTATCATGTGTATGAGACTTGAAAGTTCAAAACTGGAGCATACAGAATTCTGCGTACAGCGTACAGTGTACAGATAGAATATGCAACATGCAACAGAAATAGCGAATATAGAGAAATGTAAACCGGAAAAAAGTACAAGTAGAGAAGGTGGAAAATACAAAAATAATACACTTAAATTTAAATTGGACAAGACGTTTCCTCTGTTATTTTGCACACTCATATTATATCTACTGCCTACTTTCTACTGTGGGATTAGCTCTCATCTGGTCGATTATCCCAAGTGTTTTTGTCAGTCTGTCTCCTTGACTGTGTTTTCTCGTACATCTTTCGCACAGCAGAGCAGACTACAAGATGTACGAGGTACGTGACAAAGAGGAAGTAAGGAATTTCTGTCATTTGAAAGTAACTCATCATCATCAACAAGATGCTCCATGCTCAATGCTCAATGTATAGAGTATAGAGTATAGAGTATAGAGAAAAGACAAGATCATTTTCCACCTCCCATCTCATCTCATTTAGAAACCTTACGTATGAAGGCTGTGCCGCCTCTCTCTCTCTCTCTACATTCTACGACAACTGTTCAACAGTTCAACAACGTGTGCAAACGTTCAAAATGTCAAGTAGCCCAAACCAAGCGTTACAGAATGAAAAGGCTTCTGCCTTTTCCCTTTTCCCTTTAATACACAATATGTGAACGAGAGATGGAAAAGAAATAAAGGAGCTCCCAAGTTCAAGTTGAGTTGACAAGTTGTTCAAGTCGACATCCATTACAAATGAATGAAGTGTCCAAGTTCCAAGTTCCAAGCTTAAAACTGCCAACTTGTAACTAAAAATTAAACTGTAAAGTTGAAAGTGTACGCCAAAACTCCAAACGCCAAACGATGACTTCATCTTCAGTCAATCTACAATCTACACAATGTTGTACATATTGTACACTGTAAACATAAATGAACAGAAAGCAGAACGTGCAACATTGTTTAAATGATTTCATCTTCTGTTCTCTTAAATTCATGTCCACTTGTCCTTTGTCCTGTGCCCTCCTACCACAGTTGTAGTTGCAGATTGCAAACAGTATTCCGTATTGTTCATGTTTCACGTCCGTCCACAATGAACAAGAAAGAAAGGTAGAGCGACAAGAGCCGAGAGAGGACAAAGAACTTGAGACTTGAAAATTGAGACTGTATAGTCAACTCACTGAAAACTGAAAACATGAGGATTCAGGATGAATGGACAATGAAGGATAATTTGGCAAAAGGGGAAGAGAAAAGAGATGGAGGAAACGTTAAAATTTTACAGGGACCAAATGAAACCATAAAAAATTCAAAGCTCTTTATTCATTCATCAACTCTCGACTCTCGACTCTAAACTCTACGCTCTAAACTTTAGACAGGATAGACGCTTTTTGGTATGGGTAGGTGTACTTAGAACTTATACATGTAGATTCTTTTCTTTCCTCCGTTCTCCGTTCTCCATTCTCGTTGCTCCGTGTCTCTGGATTTTTGCAATTGCAAATGTGAACTACCAAGAGACCTGTGACTTGCAAATCTTGCTTGAATTTGCATATTGTACTCAGTGTACGATGGATGCAAAATGTAGAATGTAGAATGCAGAGGCAGGGGCGTGTAATAATACTTATTATTAATAATCGAGTACTCGCAAAACTAATTAAAATGACACTAAAAACTACAGTCGAATAATTACAAGAGACGTAATGAATTATTTTACTTCATGTATACAAAATGTAGTCAGTTATTTTTCCTGTATTCTGTTTTCAAGTTTTTCTGACGATTATCATTCATCATGTAAAAAATACTTGGTAGATTTTTACTACTACAATTGTAAATAAAAATCCTACAGCGTGAGCAAAATAGGCGAATGGTAGTGCACTTTTGAACTTGTACGTTATTTGTTATTTCACCGTTCTCTATGTGCAAAATGTGTGCAGAAAGTAGGAAGCAAAAGTCTGAGATTAATTTATACAATGTACAAAAGGTACAAGTTTTTTCAAAAAACAAAAAGACTTAATCCACCTGTTGTCATCTTCAATTGAATTAATAATGAATTATTTTCCTCGCACGCTCATAAACCAAATGTGCAGATTGCAGATTACATTTGCGTCTGTGAATCTTTGCACTTTACATAATACAGTATTAAATATTATGTTATGATAAAATGTATACTTTATTGTATACAGACAAACTCAATTGTCTACATGATATTACGTTGAACATTTTGAACTTGCAACTTTTAAATCATACGTGAGCCATTAAAGTCAAGAAAAAGAAAGCACCAAGTGCAAAGTGTGAAGTAAGGATGAAGAAAAGACAAGACGACAGCTCCATTTTAAATCATTTAACGTTCAAGTCCCATCGACGTATCAAACGTTTCTCATGATTTGCATCAAAATACAAATCCTGGTCACTATTCACTGTTCACTGTGCATCTAATATTTTATAACACTGCATTTTTTACAGCTTCTTGTACAGAAAGGGAAAAGACAACAACTCGTTTCTAGATTCAGTTTTTACATCTGAATCAGATACATTTGTAATTTCTCTAAGCTCTAAACTCTTAACTCTAAACCAACTTTACTTTATGAATAATTTTTTTTGGTTAGGAATCGAAAATCAAAAGAACTGCAGAAAATTGAAATAGGTAGCACGTCATAATAATATCTATTTTATGCTCTTGTTCATGTTCTGCAACTTTTTGCATTCAAAATTCAAAGTCTACGAGTTCTTGGTTCTTGGTAAACAGTAAAAAAGGTGGTAGGAGATGAAAGGAAGATAGCTTGAGATTAATGGAGAACAGTTGTGGCACTATCAGCAGAATTATTTATCATAATGTGTGCATTTTATGTTGTATAGTTTATTATGACATGTTTCAGAGTTTACCATTCAAATCACATCACAAAATATTCATCAGGCATCAGACATTCACAATTCTCAATTCTCATCATAATGGCATGATAATAATGGTTATTATTGTAATATGTATTATGTATGCGCAGAAGCTGTTCGCTTGTCAAGAATTCCATTTTTCATAAAATATAGACTAAAAATCCCGGTTTTTTCTCATTTTATTTCATGTTCTGCAAATTGGATTGGATTTGGATTTGAACAAAAAACACAATAGTCTATTGGCTGCGATGGAATAGCTGGGTCACAACGACGACTGGACCGATGTGGAGTTTGTGGAGGAGATAATAGCACGTAAGATAATTGTTTTCAATTCTTCTAACATATTAACAAGTAAAAAATTCAAATTCTTCAGCTTTTTTAAATTTTACAATCAGTTTTGTCCTTTGTCCTTTGTCTAACAAAAATGTTTTGATTTTTGATTTAAATTATCTAGATGTCGAGTTGTATCGGGTATTTTCACAAGGCCACAGGTAACATTTTTATCCTAGATCCTAGTTCCTAATGTTTTTTTACCAGTAAAATAAATCTATGTATAGAATATAGAAGGATGAGTTTGAAGTTTGAGCTTTGAGTTTTGAGTTTTGAGCCAGTCCATTCTTGTCGTGTTTAGTGCTTACGTGCCCCACACACACTTTTTACACTGTTACAAACACTGAGAAACAGCAGGGATGATGAAAAGAAAGGACCACCAAGCCACGTTCTGATTTTTCACCCCTAGCATCAACTGTACTATTACAGAGATGCTCAATCATATACAGATAGCCCTTACTCGTTACTCGTTAGAAGAAGAGCACGCATCATCATTTTATATTCCACATTCTACATTCCTATTTCCCCGTATGTCCTTTCACACAGAGGAATATGTGTGAGCTGTGAGCTGTGAGCACACACAATAAACACAGTTGATACAATGCTAAATGCCTTTGATGAAATGAATCATATGAAGATGACATGTGAAATATTCAGTGTTCAGGCATTGTAATAAATGACATGTTTCCTTTTCCTTTTTGTCTTCTCGGGTGTTATCTCCTTGTGGATTTTTTATTTTTTCTATCACCTTCCATGAAGAATGGAGAATGGACAGTGGAGATGCATTATGTTTTTATATGTGCATTTATTACATTTCTTTTAATATTTAATGTATAAAATATGGGAATCCTATTGTTGTGAGCACACTTTTTTGTTCTAGGTTCTGGAAAGGTAAACTCATGAACTCTACACTCTAACGTTTTTTGTTTCTCGCCCTTTATTTTTACTGTTTCTAGTGCTATTGATGGTTGATGGAGTATGGTAATTAGATGTTGGATGTGTGTACTTTAGGAAATTTATCTACTATCTACTTGAAATTATTTATTGCACATGTATGTTTGTTGAACTTTGGATTTTGAATCTTTATCCCTTGTCTCTTGTCATCATACACCATTACTATTTGTGTTTTCACTCCTCTAACTCAACAGGGTTTAGATTTTAGATATTAGATATTAACCTGGAACCTGGCCATTCAAATTTCACATTAAACATTAAATTCTTTTATGCCCTTTGTACCCCTGGTTTAGTGTTTACACTTGGTTGTAATGGGGAATGGGGAATAGGAATCCCTTATTTATGTATGTTTTTTTGTAAACTGTAAAAAAAACTACCGTTAGCATTTATCATTTATGTGATGCTGCTTCATCTCTATTTTATATTATCATTTATCCCCAAATTTGTAAGTAGTGGTTTCAAAATACACAATACACAAATGGCAATATTTGTACAAAAGAACGTGAATAGTGAATACATTATAGATAATTCTTGGATGATTAAAGGCTTAATATCACCTTTATCAATTCCAAAATACAACTATAGACAACATGTACAGAATGGCTCATACATTAAAAGTAGTACCTAGGTATACAGAAGTCAAACGTCAAACTCTTCTTCCGCTAAATGAAAAGATGAAAGATGTAATCAAAATAATAAATGAATTTTGTTAATTTTTTGACGCAGTTACCGGTGGGTTACAATGTGGTCGCCCATATTCCACAAGGAGCTTGTAATTTGAATATTACTCAGATTAGGAAGTCACCAAACTACTTAGGTATGTCTACTCTCTACTATCTACTACTGCTGTTGCTCAGCTTAGTACTCAATACTCAATACTCATTCAACATTTGAATTTTATTTATTACAGAAACTTTTTATTTATACATTTATGCACTTAACTTAAAAGTGAAGGGAAAATGAATCAGCAACCATAAAATTAAGTGGTGAAATTGCATGAAGAAACTCTGAAGAAGCATAAAAATTAAGGATTGGCGTTTTTCTCCTCTCTCTCTCTCTCTCTCTTTCTGATGTGATGCTGAGTTTAGACTTTGGACTTTTGACTTCCAGTCTTTCATGTTAAATATTAAATATTTTAAAAATTGATGTGTAGTCTACAGTCTAAAGACTAAGGTTTACGTTTTTATGCATGTAAATAGGATGCAATGCGTAAGATGTAAGAGATTCCAACAATTAAATTCTGACACGTTTGACGCCCTCATTAAACATTAGACATTAAAAGCGACAAATTCTATTAATTCATGTACACGAATCTTGACTTTAGACTCCAGACTCTCCATTCTCGACCCTTGAAAGTTGAAAGAGAGAGAGAGAGAGAAGAGAGAACCTACAATCTACAATGTACTACATGAAGTTTGTATTTTGTACATTAATTTTTAATAATTAACGAGGAAGTAAAAATCCACTGTCTACTGATGTCTACAATCCAATCCACAGTTTACACGCAAATATGCATTTTTGATTTACGAGTTGCGTTAATTTTACTACGCACTTAAAAATTAGGGATGCACAAAACAAATTTTTAAAATTATAAACATCATAATATGATGTGCGTAATATCAATACAATAATAATAATAATAATGTTTATAATTGAAACTTGATTTAGCTCTGAGGACAAGTGAAGGATCATACATATTAAATGGAAATTGGGCAATTTCTTGGCCAGGTACACAGGATGCAAATCATTATTACTAAAAACTAAAAATACAACAAGATGTATTATGAAGTATGAATTACGAATCATATAAATGTACACATACATTATATGAACATAATATAATGAATTTTGTACATGACATGGAAAAATATACTGTTGTTTTTATGTTATGATAAATCAGGTGAATATGAAGGTGCTGGAGCAAAATTTCTGTATACAAGACAGGATCTCAAGTCTTTCGAGTCGATTGCATCTTCTGGTCCACTTCGAGAGCCAGTTGATCTTCTGGTGCTGTATCAACAACCTAATCCGGGTATAAAATATGAGTACATGTTGCCTATGAATGATGCACCGATACCAGCTCTACCAGCGGACACCATCAGTCCAAATCTCTCCAATCGTCCATCAGCAGCCGCCATGGTAGCCACACCGAAACCCCCAACGTCAATCTCAATGTTCTCAAGTGGCAATAACAATCCCCCCGCCAATTTGTTGTTGAATGGTGGAAATAATCCGCATTTGATTTCGTCTTTCATTCCGATTCCGAAATCAGGAACTGGTTCTAGTTCAGGATCAGCTAATCCCATTTATTTGCCTGCAGACTCCTCTTACAGCATTGCGGGCTCTACTGCGAATATACCACCTCAACATCCTCATCTTCATAATCATCACGGGAGGAGGAGAAATCACAATCATAATCATCACCGAGACAGAAATCACAACAAATCCGATGCAGATAAAAAATTCTACTGGAAAATCACGGGATATACGAATTGTACTGAATCTTGTGGTGGAGGTGAGTTTTTCCTTCCTTGCTCTTTTTCTGGAACTCTAAACTCCAAACTATAAATAAAATAATGATACAAAATACAAAGAATGAAAAAATAGAAGTACAGACGCAGGACGGATAAAGCATAAAAAATTATTATTTGTGGACAAAAGAGAAGAAGAGCGTACATGTTTTGAATATTTATGATAGAATTTTCTCTGTTTTCTCATTTTCCATGGGCAATATTTACTATTTACTATTGAAGATGAAAATATAGATGACATAAATGGTTGCACTTATTTCTCACTTTCGTAAATATAATATGTTTTTTGTATGTGTTTGTGTGGATGTTGTAGGAACACAAAGGTCAATAGTGAGATGTGTTCGTGGTCAAAATGGAGTCCCAGTTGCAGACCGCAGGTGTCATTTGGAGGATAAACCACCGGGTCAAACAATTCGATGTAATCTGAGACCATGTCCCGCTGAGTAAGTCCTCTTCTCACTTTTTCGCCCTTTTCCCCAAGCTCCTTTTTCATATGGGATCCATAAATACTTTTTTGTGTGTATTGTACTTTTTGCTTTGTACTTTGTACATAAACTGTCATCGTTTACTCTTAAAATTATACAAAATGAAACATAAAAAATCCGACGTACGGTGTGTGTACCAAGTAAGAATTATCAAGTCATTACAATTCAAATTTCAACATTCAATATTCAACACCCTCATCATTTTCCCTATACACTATACACTATACTCGATACTCGTTTTAAATCCAGAATCCGGAATCCGGAATATAAAACGGAATATGAACACAGATTTGAATTTTGAATTCGAGCCAATATTGATATTGACTACGTTTAATATTTAACTACTCGCATACTCACATACTCAATGCTCACACAGCACACAGTTCCAGAATCTAAAATCTAGAACAGAAGAATGTTATTTCTTTTTAATGTTCAAAATTGGTTGACATAACCATTCAAACTTGAAGCTAAAAGCAGCACCGCGTTACAGATGAGGTGATAATTTAGAGAGTACGATGTGCGATAAAATAGAACGGGCCATTGGGATCGGCATTGCAGTGTAATGTGATTAGGATATTATGAGAAAAATGAAATCATGAAAATCATAACAGGCCAAGCCAAGCTGATATTATGTGAGATATGAGTGAAAGAACTGGAATGATTTTTATTCATTTATACGCAATGCCAACTGCCAAATGCCTATGATTATTATGGATTATGGTTAATGACCCTGTAATAACCGTTACATAAACTTACAATTAATCAAGTCGAGGAAAAGCTCGCAAATGTAAAATGTAAACCATATTAAATGTTCAATGTTCATGTGCAAAATCAAGTTAAAAGTATTTGCAATTTGATAAGCGATATGCCTAAATTTAAAACCCCGTTTATCGTTTACGGTTTACGGTGTGTGTAGAAATTAGAACTTTATTCGTTTTTTTTTAAGTTTTCTACTGTATTCTGTATTTGTAAAGATTAGACACTAGGCAGTAGAGATTCGAGGGGATCAAAATTATAATTTTATTGTACCATTTAGTACTTCATATTACTTGGATAAATTATAGCTGAATGAAAATATTTAGAGTAGAAAGAGAAAGCACGGCCAAGGCTCAAGGATCACGGCTAATGCAGACATACGCATATTCATTATGTGTTTTTTCTTCTGGTTACGACTGACGATTAAAGATTAAAGCGTGGCATCTTATTACTGTAAAAAATCTTTACGAGCGTATAATTTTGATATTGAACCAGTGCCAGAAAAATACATGTGATCAACACAATTAATATCTCACAGACAGGCGGGTGAGCAGTGAACGGTGAACACTAAACAGGAAAGGTTCATATAGTTTCAGTTTTCAATAACGGGGTGAGTAGCCACACACACATGCTTACACCTTCATGAATACCCATTTATCTTACAATTTTGCCAACTTCTCTTTATCAGTTATAGACTTCCTACAATTTATTGCTCTCCAATCTCCAATAATTTCAAAATCCAAATACTTTGAGTATTATTATGAGGCAATCGGTAGGGTTTTTAGATTCTAAATGATAGAAATCTGTTCTTCTGTTTGTTTGTTTTTAAACGAGAAATTTAGTCTGGAATCTAGAAACTAGATAAATGCGGAAGAGTGCGTCAATGAGTGAGTCAATGAGCTGACGCCTCATCATGACTAGTAATAGTACATGTTACGTAATATATAAACTGCACGCACCTTTCAAAGAGGATGTATGAGATAAAACAAGTACAATTTCGGCTAGTAAAAAGTAAAAAGTACACAGCATAGACAATCTACATTCTACATAAATGTGATAAATACGGAATACAAAAAACTTAATAAATTTTGATTCGGCATTCAAGTCTCCAGACTCTAGACTCTTCACTCAGCAGTTAGCAGAGACGCACTTACGCACACAGTGAAAGTTTTAATGCGTAGTAATACTAAATAGGAAGGTACGAGTGTCTATGGTCTATAGTCTAGTGTATGAAAATGTTTTCCTTATTTTTATCACTGTTGAAAAATTCTTTCTCTCACAACTCACAATGAGCGTCAGTCAGGATTCAGCATTGAGTATTCAGCATCTCTTTCTTCTCTTCTTTATTTTTACTAATCACTAAAGTCACGCACAGTCTCGTCTCCTCCTCATTCCTCCGTAAGAAAAGATGGAATGAACCGATTAGACGGTTGAACAGGAGCCCAATAAAATCATTGTCTCCTTTCCAATCCCATTTAAATTCCTTCTTGACTCTTGACAATTCCATTTTAACCTGATAGCTGATAGTTGGTAGTCATTATTAGAACTCAGAACGCATAGCCCATGAATATAATGGAAAATGGAGTACTGAATACCGAATGTTGATAAATCCTTTTTATTTTACAACTGCTTCCGCATGACAATCCACATTCTAAATTATCAATTCTAATTCCTCAGCCAAAAGAAAAAGACAAAGGACAAAATTCAAAGAGTAAAGAATGCAAAGTGGTTGATAAATTTCACGTTTTATGCGTATGAATTATAAACAGTAAACACCAAACACCAAAGAATTAATATATTACATTATTTTTTGAAGCTGATGAGAGCTGAAACAAAATATAAAATGAGTTGTAAATTTTAAAATCACTAAGGATAAATAATATAAGTATTCTTGTTGACGTGATTAATTTTTAATTGTTACAGATGGATTGCTGGTCCTTGGTCTACTTGTAGTGAAAAATGTGGGGAAGGATTTCAAATGCGACAAGTTCATTGTCAACAAAAAGTCTCGCCAACTTTAACCATGAGAGTTGCAGAAGGTTTGTTTTCATCTTAAGCTTGAAAATTGAACATGCATTTTATATTTTATGCAGGAAAATGAATAATATAATATGAACGGCAATTATTATGTATTTCTATTCAAATAGGTGCTTGCTTGGAAACACAACCAGAGCCTCGAAAGCCCTGCTTTTTGAAAGCGTGTCATCGTTGGGAAACGAGTGCCTGGAGTCAGGTATTTTTTATTTTACAGTTTGTTCCTTTTATTGTTATTCGTTTTATTATTATTAGTATTATTATTATTGTGCTTGATTCTTGACCATCGAAAAAAAGAAGATAAAAGATAGACAATGACAAAGCATTTATGACAGAAGGATATTATTATTATTATTATCATGTTACGCACTTCAATCTTCAATGCATTATATTTTATACATATTGTTGGATTGTTGGAAGTTGGAATGACTCGTGTCTATATTATTGTAATCTGTAATTGAAAAAAATGAAGATGACTCAATCGATGTAACAATAGAAATGCCACAAAGCGGAGATTAAGACCACCAAAGTTTATAATTTTATTATATTATTATTTTTTATAATATTATGAGTTATGAGTTATGAGAGATGAGATGTGTAGCAATGACCATCGTATCTCGGTTTTAAAATGGATTTTTTAGACCTTTTATTTTCTATTTTAAATTTTAAGTTAAGGTCATGCTTTTAGAGTTTAGATAATTTGTATACATTTTAAATTTCAACGGATATTTTGGATTTTATTTCATCAAAATACTGTTTTGATTCATTTCACAGTGTTCGCAAAGTTGTGGTAATGGGATTCGTAAGAGGAATGTTCACTGTTTGAATTCAAATGGAGAGAAGATTGAGAATAATAATTGTGAATCTGAGGAAAAGCCACAGGAAATATCCGCTTGTAACATGGGTCCGTGTGAAGGTACTGATTGATTACTATAATTTTTCAGGACGTTTGATAAATTATTTACTACTTTGATTGATTGTTTTTACACTATAGTTAAAAAGATATAGTACGTATTTTTAAAAAAAAAATTTGTAATAGGTGTTGATTGGTTTATGAGCGATTGGTCATCCGAGTGTTCTTCAAAGTGTGGTGGGGGTATACAAAATCGGCATGTCATATGTGGAATCAACAATAATAAAAGGAGATCATCCTCTGAAACGGAAACCAACTTGGTGGAAGATGAGGATTTCATCGATGAAGAAAAATCATCCCCGTCTTGTGATGACAGTAAGAAGCCAGTAGAGGAAAGAGAGTGTTTCACCGAGAGACATTGTGGTGAACCAGTTTGGTACTCGAGTGAGTGGGGAGAGGTGAGATTTTATCCTAATATTCTATGAATTTTACTTCGACATGCATTTGAATTTTGAATACTTGAATTTTGAATATTTCATCGTTATCAAAAAAGTGAAACAGACAAAATGAAATGATCAAAATGATCTCAACTTGAGATTCTCAAGGCGCATGGAATTTGGAATATTATGTCGAATGAAATTAAACTATTTAGAAATTAGAACCTCATGGGTTTTTGAATGTCAAAAATCAAAAGTCAAAACCAATAAAAACGTCACTAACCATTAGAAAAGCATTAAAAAATCAAAAATCTATTTAAATCACACAATCATCAGTATATATATGACCAGACGCATATTTAATCAAATTGATGTTTGCTTTAACCTTTAACATTGGCGTACATCTTTTATGATACCACAGCATTTTAAAATTTCAACTAGACATTAGACACTTTTCATCACCAAGAGATATTGGATTTTAAAAGACAACCTGATGGCTCATGATGATGTACATTTTTTAACTCAACATCAAATATATTAAACAGGACAACCCTCAAAAATTTTTCGAATCACAAGACTTGCACATTCAATTAAATACAGTGAGAAACGAGACATGTTGCGAAAAGAGAAAAGATGTCAATTGGGATTTGGGAATGTTGGGATAATGTAAAATTTTTAAGAGGCAGTTTCAGTTTTCAGTGCTTTTTATTTATAGCTCAAATAAATTTATCTCGTTCCCAATTCCCAATTACGAGTGACTAATGATTAATGATAAAGGAGTAGAGGAAAAATAAAAAACAGCAAAGAGTTTTTTCAATTTTCAATGTCAGCCTTTCTTTTCTCAAGATCAGAATTCAGAGTTCATCTATTTATATAAAAAATAATTTCAATTTAAAACCCATTTCCGCTGAAACTCAAGATTAAAGATACAAAAGTATTCAAGTGACATATTCAGTTTATACATATGTATGTATAAACTGAATATGTAATTTATGGATGATGTGTATTTACATAAGATAAATCGCTACTTATTATTTTTATGCATTTTTTATATTTATTTAGTGCTCTGTCTCCTGCGGTCAAGGTTTCCGTACTCGTACAGCTCTTTGCGTTCTTTTCAATCGAGCAACTAGAACAGTACACTCGAGTGGAAAATTTAAAGTGGTTGATGACTCCCTTTGCTCCGCGAGTAACAAACCCGTCGAAAAAATATTGTGTGAGAATCCAACATCCTGTGGACCGAGGTGGTTCACCACAGATTGGAGTCAGGTACAAACTACACATGAATACATGATGCATTATGCACTTTCTTTCAATATTTTAACTTTCAATATGTAATTTCTAAGGACTAATGATGAACAAAATATGTTGAATTTTGAAACAGTGTTCAGTATCATGTGGAGGTGGGGTAGAGAAGCGGAGTGTGAGTTGTCGAGCTTCCAATGTGTCAATACCTTCATCAAATTGTTTGGACAATGAACGTCCAGTAGATCGACGTTCTTGTCATGAGCATAAATGCACGAGTGCAGCTGTTACAAATACAGACTTGACTGGAATGGTCAAAGATTCTGATAGAAGTACAAATAATCAAAGATCATCAACTTTTCAAGCCGCTGCTCAAGTTCAGCAACCAAGTGGACCTCAGTCCTCTCCGTCATCTCCATCTTCACCCTCCTCCTCATCACATTCTCATCATACTTCAAGTGATGCCAACGACGAAACTGAAGGTAATTTAAATATATTTATTCATAAATAATTATTATTGACAAATGTGTAGGGGTGAAATCAAAGAAATTTCATCTTTAACTCTCTAAATTCTGAATTCTTTCTGATTAATTTTACAGTTTCGGATGGAGAATGTACAGATCAATACAGGAACTGTGCACTAGTAGTGCAGGCTCGTTTGTGTAAATACAAGTATTATCGTAGTGTATGCTGTTCGGCGTGTACGGAATAGATAAATAAAATAGATCGATATTAATAATAATAATAATTATACCAAGGTAATCGTAGATCGTAGATTGAATATAGAGACAAATAATAATAATAATCAATGATAACAAATAATAATAATTAACAGTACATTTGATGTTGTATTTTGTTATTATATTTGTGGTACATTTGTAAATTATTATTAACTTTAACTTTATATAAAAATAGCGTGTGTGTGTCCGCCATGTCAAAAAAAATATAAAAGTATCAGCAATATTTACAAATAAATGTTGTCGCTCCGAATTATTAATATCTATATACTATAGTAGTATGTGTTATTAAATTATTGAGATTTTGTTTGGCAAAAAGGGAACATACAAAATGAAATGTGCTATTATCTTTATTATTATTATTATTTTATTTTTTGTGTTCGGTACTCGGTACATTTTGTGTATTTGATTGTTTGTAAGTGTAAAATGTAAATAAATACATGTCAATTATTCATAGTTGTACGTTGTAGACTTTGTAACGCTATGAAATAAACACTGAAAAAATGCTAAGATTAATATCCAACACAAGAAATATTATGAGAAGCACAGTTTAAAAATGCTAAAAGAGAACGAAACGATTATTGTTATTATTATTTTGGTAGCAAGTCACTTTCCTCACAATAGAAATAATGAAATAAGTACTATGTACTATGTACACGGATAAATATTTGGTGGATGTTAAATGTATATTTTGGTTTCAACATGCTTTAAATTGCAAAACAGTCTCAAGTCCATACCTAGTTTGTATCCATTTTACTTAAATAATTCCACTGTAGAATTTCCACACACTGCACTGCCAATTGAGATTTAAATAAGATATGAGTCTTTTGTACAGTTTTGTACAGGACAAAAAAAAGTGTTCACTGAAAAATGCTGCTACATATAACCGCACGGACATCTACTTATATTTCTGAAAACTGTTTAGTCATTTCTTGCTTTAACATATATATATTTTTAACAAACAATTGAAATTACATAGTGTGTGAAAAGCGTCCCGAATAATATTTTAACATTTTATTTTATTTTGTATAAATATGTCTTTTTTATCATGCAAAAGGTTCACTGCATAAACTGTTATTTGGTTTATGTTGTAAGATATCAAAATAATCATTACAGTATATGATATGACATAATATTATATTATATTATAGATCGAGACATTACGTTTAAGTTTTATGAGTAAAAAAACTATATTATTTATATTTTATGTAGATATTATATTCTCATGTACAAATTTATGATGTGTTTAGTGTTTATATTATTTTAGTAGTTAGTGTTAAATATTTTACATATAACATATGTGTGTAGAAAACGAGTTTTTTGTCACGGGTCATCGTATAATATGTTGCGTATTACAAAAAAAATATTATAAGAATGATTGGTAATCATATTGATGATTAAAAATGAAATCAACAGAGTTAACATCATTATTGTTATATATAACTTTTAGATCATAAAGCAAAAAGCACTCGGTCATTATGAACTTTATGAGTATTACTGCCTAATTTTATTTTATTAGGTAAATGGTAAATAAAAAATAATAATTTTGGATGTTGGAAACTTGATAGAATAAAAAAAAAACAAGTATGATTTCTGTGTTAATAGAATAATTTGTAGCTATATATACTTACAATAGTTAATTCTTGTTGTAATTAAGAGGGATATCTATAATATCTGTATATAATTAATAAGTGCTGCAAATTGTAACTTTACCCAAGTGAGATTTATAATATGTATTTAATTATAATATAAGAAGAATACTCTGTGACCTTTGGCACAAAGAGTAAAAACACAGGATAAAAAATAAAACGTTAAAAAGTATGGCTGTTGAATCTTTAATCGTATATAAGCGGTAACAGTAATTAACATAAAACATAAAGCCTATATGAATTATAAATTATTAATATACATGAATTCAGGAAAAAATTATAAAATTGAGGTAAAAGGTATGAAATAATAGAAAACAAACTTTTTTTATGAAACCAAATGTAAAATAACACGAATATTCAACTAAAAACTGTAATGTCGATTTATAACAACTTAAAAGTTTGATTTAAATTTATGAGCAATGAGATTATTATGTGCAAAACCAATTTTCTACAATGAAATTCAATAATGATTGGCGTCTCAGTTTATAAAACGTTTTGCAAAGTAACGCGTCCATATTTTGCCAAAGAACAGCGCACAAACAAAGTCTTTGTCTCTTTGAATTTTCAATAAATAAATTTATAAAATACACATAGATAAAAAGATGCCAGGAAAGTACATGACTAAAATGTCGATCATATAATAACTATTCTTCTTAGCTCATGCGGTTTTATAATTATTATTCATGATAATACTGACTGTGCTGTATTTATTCTTTGAATTTATAATAATTTATTGGACAATATATTATAAGCTTTAGCCTTTTAACCTTTTGATGTTTGATGTAATACATTTATGTACAATACAATAATCATATTATTGTATAGTAAAACCGCAACAGAAACGAAATACATGGATGACATGAATATTTATAATGAAAATTGTGGTAATTGGTAATAGTAATTATATTGTTATGAAAAAATATCACTGTAAAAAAATTAGTAGCCATATGGTCTGTATAGGAAGTAGTAGATATAAAATAAACAAAAACTAAGAACATGTAGTTAGTAGTAATCGATGTATATAATAATATTGCACTACTAATTATTAATATCATACAACTATACAAAAATAAATAAATGCACTCAGTCATTGTTACAACAAATAATAATAATTAAACGAATAAAATTATTACAGAGCAACTTTTATAATAAAATCATCAGCGGTAAAATCATCGTATTCATTCAAACACTATACATTCACCATCCAAAACACAAAAGACACACTAGGACACTTATTCAAAGGAATTCAGAATTCAGCCAAGGTTGTACTGATAGTTTCTGTGGAGTTGCACATTGCTGTTTTTAAACTCCGGTTTCCAGTTAACTTTTTAACGAAAAATAATACTCATTTTTTCATAATTAGTATAGTTAGTCAAGGTTGTTGGTATCTGACGGTAGTGATCGGGTCGTGGCAAGTAGAAGAACTGGCGAAGTCTCCAGGAAAGTCCTTTGCTAATTTTGCCATGGTCTGGTCTCTGGTCTCTGTGATTTCTGGTCCTCTCCTAAATGTTTGTCACTCGCTGGGGCAATGTGTTAATAAGTTGGAGAATCCATTATTATACTCAAGTTGAGCTGCATTGCGATGATTAGTAGTAAAATCACTTGGCCAAATACCTAAAGGCAGCGGGATTAAAGGGTTTTAGTTTCTCAAAGTCACATGTGTAGTATTATTTATTATTTTGTACAGTAAATGACGGGGAAAATTTGCAATTCAAAAAAAGGTTGATTATAATGTTTTGTGGTTTAAAGTTGATCTGACCTGGAGCAGAAAAGCTCTGCTGAGTGTAAACAAGTTGGCAAAGGACGTGGACAGGGGACGAGACACGAGTAAGTCGTACAGGAACTTCAACTGTGGGTGAAGTTGGTTTTTAATTGTACTGTGATGTAGTTTACTTAATAATATTCTTCGTACCTCCATTTTGATGAAGATGTTAGCTCCAGATGCCTCCATTGCAATCAGGTCATGTGCTATTGATTGCTCCTGTATGAATGTCACAAAATCTTATTTATTATCGTCCCTGTCTCTCTTTTGTCTTTTGTCATTATCTACCTTCTATAAAATCCGTATCCGATGGCGTCATGTGGTGTGTAACGCTCTAGAGAAATGGCTATTACTCTGGCTAGGAGAAACGGCTATTACTCTAGCTAAGAGAAATGGCTATTACTCTGGCTAAGAAAAATGGCTATTACTCTGGCTAGGAGAAACGGCTATTACTCTGGCTAAGAGAAATAGCTGTTACTCTGGATAAAAAAGTGCTGTTATTATGAGGGCGCTTCAATCAAAGAAATATTGAGAGCCAACAAACGGAGAAACGACATGTTCACACTGGCGTACAAATGATTAATTTTTTGTTTTTTAATTAGCTGCTGAAGAGAATGTTAAACTTTTTGAAGTGTATGAAAATCATCGGAAACGGATTTTGTAGACGGATTATATTCCCCCGTCATTTGACGGGCGTTTTACTTGTAAATTATAACTACTAGTAAAACAGATATGGAAATGCTCTCTAGTTTTTACCTCATCGGTAACCTTCTCAGCCATGACACATTTGAACACCAGTCGGAAAAGGATAAAGGAAAAAGCTCCAAGGGGTAAAAAGGAAACTGGGGTTTTTTCATTTGTATGGTTAATCATGGAAATTACAAAAAGAAATAAATTATTGGACAAAACTAGGACAGAAAGGGAAATTGAGACTAGTTGGTGCGGTGTCTGGATTTTACAAGCAAGATTATGTTGAGTTCGTGTAAATTGGATAAGTTGAATCCACTGTTTTACTTTCTCTGGACCCAAGGGAATTTTTGAGATGGACGTGGTCATCTTATACTGCGCTAATATTCCATTCTTTATCTAGAATTTCAAAAAGTTTAATCTGCCTGGAAAAACACTCAATTTACATATAATCTTACCTTTTTTGCTACATTTATGATTTATGTGTACTCGTGGAATTTCGAGTTTGGAATTTGCCAAGTTATTCGTACATTTAGCATTGAGCATAAAATACAAGTCAGAAATGTATTTCTCAAACTATTATTTTACGCATCTAAGTTAATATTTTACTTTACATTTTTTACATAGTTTCAAGTATCATAGATCACAAAATTACATACAAATTACAACTATTTTGAAGCACTAAGCTTTAGTAATGATAATTTTACTACGGGGAGAATTCATAATGTGTAATATATTAAACGGGAATACCTCACGGAAATTTTCCTGGGCGATTCGATACATGAGTAAAATTTTTACATCATCCATTAGAGACAAGATGACGAGGACAAAGGTAGCCTGAAAAATTTTGAATTATAAAACAATCTGCAAACTTTCGACAGATCAGAAGTATTATTTCAAAAAAAATACTACTCTCCTCTTATTAATATTGAAATATTCACCATGGTTGAAAAAATCAGAGTTGCAAAATCTAAATCTGTCTCAGAGCCTCGAACCAAATCTTGAAGTTGTATGAAAAACAGTGATGGTAACAGAACGTAGAACAAGAAGAGTGAATCTCGAAACTTTGTGACATTACACTTGTACTTGTACACATCCTTGAATATTGAATTAAACTGAGTTTCAAAGGACTCCCAGTTGTTCAAGTAAGTGGCGAGGAGTTTACAGGTGAACCAACCAAAGATAACTTCGGATATTTGAACAATTGGTTGTAAAATTACATTGACTCTCGTGAATTGGGAACCAACAGCTGGTTTTAATCTAAAACCAAGAATCAAAAATCAAAATCATTTTGTAACATTTTATTTCACACATCGAGGCTTATCTAAACGAAAAGGCCATGTTCCATGTTATACACATGGAGCATGGCCTTTTCGTTTAGATAAACCTCGACATGTGAAAAATAGAGAAGAAAAAAGTATTCCGTTTGAATTTTCTTACAGCGGGTACGACGTGTCTAATCCGGTACTGTAAATGATTCTACTCCACCAACAGACAAGAAGAGATCCAATGGCGACTGTGGGTAAAGTGTATAGAGTCCAAAGGGGTGGGGCACAAAAAGTTTCCTTATCTTTTTTCTCCGTCGTTATAATTAAAGGAAGATTTCCTCCAATTCTTAAAAAGGATAGAACTGGCCAAATCTGACTCCCAATTCGATTCCCACTGGGTGAAGCCTTGAAAATTTTCTTGAAAAATTCAAGAAACTCAAACCTTTTCTCCATTTTTGTCAACGACTTTGGATTTGAAACTGAAACTGGAGTTTTTTGACTGCATCCAACTGAACTGATGGTGCTAACGAAGCTAGGTGATTTTTTCATCATTTTTTTTATTATGCTTCTTTTCTGTCTCCTTTCTCCGAGATGGTTTAATGGTTTCGGAGTTGGAGTTGGAGTTGGATCAGAGAAGAGCGGAATAGAGGAGGGGAAATAAATGTTCCTATCTCCACTGTCTTAATTTAGTGAATGTCCATCGTCCCATTTTCGCATTTTCCATCGCATTGCTCTCTTGTCTCTTGTCCTTTGTCCTTTGTCCATTTTATTACAACTAATTAGTTTTTTTTCTGGGTTAAAATTTCAAACCATCAAAACATCAAAACGACAGACTGTCTCAATTCTCCATTCTGGCTACTGGATATTTGATATTTGTTCGCCATGACTGTATGAATGTATGACTGTAGTACTATTGCCGATTGACAATGAAGGGAAAATGGCACGCGACATGGACAAAAGTAATTGTAAGCATCTGCTGCTATTCACACGCTTTGAATTTATTCATCTTTTCAACCTCGGTGACTTTCTACGATTTTTTCTATATCCAGTATTCAGTATCCAAAATCGATCCATTTTATTATTATTTCTATAAGCTCATCCATTTATATTCATATATTGATTTCATACACATTCAGAGTTCAGAGTTCTAAATTATGTATGTGTTTAGTATTTTCTGTTTAGCTTTTAGTTTATTTTGACGTTGACTTGAATTTATATTTTCGTGCTTTGTGCTTGTGCCAAATCCATCGAGGCTAAAGGATTTATGCTTAATTTCCTATTAACCTGAGTTTTGTTTCAATCTTCAATCTGTGTATTGTATATTGTGTATCAAAAGTTGAAGGCAATTTAATTCCATATTCTCAATTTTCTCAACCTTTAGAATTTACAGCCCGATTGACCTTATATGTACACAATGTAAAATGTACACGTTTTGTGTATTTTATTTCCAATATGGTGTGTCGTGAGTTGAGACGATTGAATCCTCGTTTGCAGTGCTCCATTTTTCCTCTGTCACATGTGTAAAATCAAAACTAGTTTATAGCTCATGTAATGATTTATTTATGCTATGAGCGCTTTAATCTTTTATGTCTGGAAGTTTTCCCTGTTTTTGTTTACTGTTGTATTTTTTCATGTTAGACATTATAAAAATCAGAGTCTAGAGTCTAGAGTTTAGAATTTTTACCGAGTATTTCCTACTTCCTACAGAAACAACGTGATTTTACACCAAAAGTTGTGCACTGTGTATCTCTTAGTATTTGCGTAATCATGAAGCTCAAAGCTCAAATGCAAAACGCAGAATTAAAGTAGGACATAAAATACATGATATGCTTGACGTTTGAAAGTAAATAAATTTTAAACTCCCTACTCTCTTGTTTAAAAATTCCTACTGCGACGTAAAATTATTAAAATTTACAATTAAGCACCTTTTACAGCGTCTAAGTCCAACCTTTTTCAAATTCCAATAATGACGATTTCCAATTGACTGACGATTCAGATTATTGGTATTTAGTATTTGGCATGTACTGCTTTCAATTTTATAGTCTAGAATCTGGAATCTAGAAACGAGACACCAATCCATAATCCATATACATCTCAAGTCTCAAATCTCGTAGCATGGAAGCAAAAAAATGCGGTGAACTGTGCTGTGCTGTACATTGTACATGTAAATGTGCGTGTATCAGGTCTAATCACTAATCACTTATCACAACATAACAAAATTCAAGGATTTATTAAATCAAGAATCAAGTTACAAGTTTGCAATCTATAGTAAAGAGTAAATCATTATCCAGTATCCAGTCTACATAAAAAAGCTTGTTCGCTCACCAATACTTAGACAGTCGACACTCGACAATAGTCGTAATTCGTACTTCTTAATTTGCAATCCTCTGCTCTTTGTACATTCAATATTCAGCAATTTTGACAAAATTATAAGGTAGGGTAAGTAGTAAAAAGTGAAAAGCACTTAGTTTTTTTATCCTTTTTCCTGGAATATAAATGAGTTTGGGGTTTGGAACTTTTGCATATTTTATCGTTATATGAATGAGATTTGAAATTCAAACACGCAAGTAATGCACAGCATCATACTAGATACTACATAGAGTCGATGGCAGATGCATAATATTATATTGACGTATATATATCCACCAAAAAACACAATCACGGTGCAATAAAAGTAACTATTATTAATTAAATGGATGAAAAATCCAGAGTTTTTACTCTTCCCAAGTATTGGTTATTGATTTTTGATTCATGCACGATGCAAGACGCACGAAGATTAGCTTATATCGTAGATTTTTAAGAAAAAAGATGTAATTTTGCATAATACGTATTTCTGACGTCTTATTGAACACTGAAAAAAACTTGCATTATTTATTTGTATACTTTTGCGTTTATCAATTACATATTTTACATTTTTTGACATACGTACTTTGATTTTTTACAAAAATAAGTCACAGTTGGCTAGAAAATAGACAATAGACAAGCCAGTTACCATTTATCAATTATCATTTACTAGCTAAATGTTTTTATCAAATCACAAATCAATCATAAATGGTAGAATTTTGTTAATTAAATTACTATTTGACTCCTGCGCTTTCCTGCCGTAATCCATAAATCTACACACGCTTTAGACTTTAGTTTTTAGACATTAGACATTTTTATACTGTTTTTGCTCCAATTTGTGCATAAAATCCTACATCGTACACCATACACGTGTGTGTATTAAGTATTAATTAAACCGTGTTGCTTCCTTAATGATAATATTTTAGCGAATAGCGAATAGCGAGTACACGTATACATTACAAATTATAACTTACAACTTAACTTTAATTACCAATCATAAAAATACTCAGCCTTTTTTCATTAAAAAATTGTAACAATTTACAAGAGATGATTAAACACCCGACTTACACTAGACACTCGATTTTAGCAAAATGTTTAATCATCATTATTTATTATCATTAATATTATTACGTAGATTTATTATTTATTTATTCAGTCATCAAACTTATTACGAGGTAACATTGAGATTTAACATGATTATCTATTATCCATACTTGTATAAATTGTAAGAATCGGGGTGTATTGTATACTGCTCACTGATAAAATGCAAAACCACCAACAATTGACAATGTCGAATGTCGAGTAACAAACAACAACAACAAGAACAACAACGACAACATTAAACATTAATAATAATAATAATATATAATATATAACAAGACACAAGACAAGATAAAATCTTGGTCATAATCGTGTATCATAAACCATAAACTTAACATAAGTTGAGAGTACGCTTAAACATTAAACGGCGTACTTCTTACGTCCGCTGCATTGCGAGTACATTTTAAATTTCATGTGTTACACATACATGTATCACGTACTCCGAGCATCAAGTATCCAGTATGCATAATGTACTTAGTACCTACTTGTAATCAAAGAATTACTGTGTATATAGGTATTTAATTGTCTTACGCATCACTACAATCCAGAATCTAGTCTGTATGTACATACAATGTGTACTATGTATTTTTGCACAAGATTTAGAGTTGGGCTGTTTTGTGCAAGGTCACCGAGTTTAGTAGTTTAGTCAGACTTGGGTTTGGTTTGGTCGGTCCTCATGCTCATTCTCATCTTCATCTTCAGCATCACTCTCTGTTTTTTGGACTGTGAACACGTTGCTTGGAGTGTTTCCTACACACACTGCTCCTACTCCTTCCTCTTCTTCATCACTAAATGTCATGTCCGCACCTGAGACAGAACAGAGAATAGAGAATAAAATGCATTTCCTTGCTATTATATGTCATAAACACTTCCTTCTCACAACTCGTATGATGTATCATGTACTATAGCTACCAGCATTTAGCATGTATCATGTATCATTTGTGTACGCAACTCAATTCAACTCTACTCAACTCAAGGCTCTAAACTTATATATTTTTGGACTGACTTTAGGCACGCTCAAAGCTCAAAGCTCTCAAATCGCAAATCTCGAATGTCTTGTCTCTTTTTTATATAAGGCATCATTCATAATTCATTCATTCGCTCATTACTCTTTTTACATGCACAAATTAAGTCAAACTACAAGCACATTGTACAGTGTACAGTTTTATGTATTGTTTTTGCATTTTTCCCCATGAACTGTGGACCATGAGACATTGTACAATTAGGAATCCAGAATCTTTGGAATATTCAAGATTCAAGAAAGGGGACAAAAAAACTGGATAGCGGACATGGATATGGACATGGAAATAAAAAATAAAAACTGTGTACCTGTGTACTATGTATTTTACACTTGAATGTTGAATGGACAAAAAAATAAAATTAATTGACCATTTGTATTTTGTATGCATTATAATAAAAAATTAATGTGTATAGAAAATGGAAAATATAATAAAGAATAAATAAGCTCATGAGATGAAAAATAATCATATAATAATTATTTATGTTAACATGTGAAATATGAGCAAGAAAAATCCAGTTTCCAGTACGGTACATTGTAAAATTTTCTAAAGTGTGCAAGATGGAAAAAAAGGATAGAAAAAATATCACAGACAAGAGACAAAACAAAGGAGAGCCAGCCAAGTCAAGTCGAGTCAAAACCGCAGAATAAATTAATTTCGAATTTCAAGTAACATATAAGACAACAAGTCAGAAGTCAGACCAATGCAAAAACCACAAGATTTGTAAATTTTCCGAGGTGCAAAAAAATGAGATAAAAAAGTTGACCTGACGTACCTGAGTCTTGGCTATCTTTTCTAGGAAATTGAATAGAATCTGAAAGTTGTGTTATATCTTCATCCGCCTTCTGATGATTTTCTGATTCTTCTTTGGTTTTGGTTTTACTCTTCAAAGGAGTTTGTGCTTTGACTGGAACATCAATATCAACATCCATATCAACATCCATATCAACATCCACATCTTGAATGTTGCACGTGAATTTATTGGGATGAGGATAATGCTGATGTATATTTTTTTCTCCTGCTCCTGCTCCAGAGCCTGTTGTCAATCCTTCTGGAAGGAGTTCTCTGTCATGGACATTTGAATAGGAATGAGCGTGAACGAGATGACTATGATGAATATGAATATGATTTGTCTCTTTTATCATTTCTCTAAGGATGTCGGAGCAAATACTAGGTTGCTGTCTGCAACAGCATTCCGGTCTCTTGGGCCGCTTGTAGATTCTGAGAGTTTTCCAAAGTTCTACTCTGATTTTTCGGTTGAGAAGTCCATACAATATTGGATTGGAGATGGAGGACAACATGAGCATCAAACTAGCCCAGTTCCACAGTCGGATGTCGTATAGTGTGAAGGACATGGGGAGTTGAGTGATCACTAATGAGCCAAGGATGGCAAAAATTGTGGCGATCGTCTTCCGTGGGGAATTTTGAATAGGCCTCCGCTTTCTGAGGTCCTCCATTTTTTGTAGTCTAATGTAAAAAAAATATAAAATATAAAATAGAACAGTCTTAAGATTAAGTTTTTTCAAGAGATATTTCAATCAGCAACTGCACAAAAACAATGGACGAGTTTTTTGTCCCATGACACACCGTTATTAAATTATCACCTCTTATTTATTATTTATTATTTACAATTTACAAACCAAGTAAGAATTAAGAAATACAATACTCAATTTGGACTTGAATTGAAACTTGAAACTACTAAGGATTAATCATAACCATGATTGGACATATTATTCTGCTGTCACCAACATCATCATTATCATCATTACAATCACCATCTAAGTCTAATTGAATGTTTACAATCCATTGCCATCGGCCCAAAATTAAGTCTAAGTCTCACTCTCATCTCTCATTCATCCACAAAAAAACATCAACTGCATATCCTCTTAATTTCTTACACACATTTTACACAATACACAATGCATGCCCTGTTTCTTGCTCAGTGTACATTGTACAGTGTACACTGTGCAGTGCATGATTATCAAAGGACTCAAAAATTACTACCAAAGTTGATACTAGTTCTAATCTTCATTCTATTGTATTTTGTATTACGTATGATGTTGTAACTTTAAATGCTGGATAGGATAGAATTGAATAGGTGTGGCACACTTCCGCATTTACCTTTTACCTATTAGCTACAATACGTTCTACATACCAAGTTTTATCAGTCAGTCATGTGTTTAAACTTTAAACAAATACCATATACTGACAACTGTAACTGGAAAGTTTACATCACACATATGTGCTGTGAACTTTGTACTCTGTACTTAATAAATTGCACATGTGCTCAAATTCCAAAAACCAAATTCTAAATCCACGCACTATCAAGTATCAAATATCAAAATACGCGTAAATTGTTGCAAAATGACGCAGTTGGAAGTTGGAAAAGGAACACTGAATAACTGAATACGTCAATGAATTTTAATGTTTTATTTATACATATTTTATTATTATTTAACAAGTTTGAACGGTATTTCTCATCCCATTTTTATAAAATTTTACAAACTGAAAACTGACTAACGGCAGAATAATATCAAAGAAGACAAACACGCATACAAATTAATGTGTAGCGAATATCGAATATCAAAGTCATGTGCGGTATATTTGTTAGTGAATAGTGTAAACAATACAATACGCATAGTTCATAGTTTACCTTTTATCTCTATCATTATTCATTATACGTCTGGTTTGTGATTTCATTTTCATATTATATTTTACATTGTATTAGTTGTTATTAGTAGATAATAGTTTAGAATTGAGAGCATATCTGCTATCGTTTTACTGTTTACCTATAAATATCATGAGTCTAACTTCTATAATCCATTATCTATAAGTTATAAGTACACACGCATTACTATTACTTATTACTGCCTGACCTAAAAAGATAATTTACATGGCGTGTATTGTCTTTTGTGGGTATTTAACTTGTCTTTTCCTTGTTCCTGCTCTTTCTTTGACATGATGCTGTTTGGTGTGTACTGTATACAGTATACTGTGTCATGTGTCGTACATCGTATATTGTAAATAGTAAATAGTACATCTGTAGTCGTTAAACTTGTCAAGTTTCCTACTTTTGCTGTCAAAATGCGTTCTAAAATGGTTTTAAATTTTAAATACATTCTACATACAATCTCCAATTCCCATATTATTGTCATGTATTACTACATACTACAAGTGGCAGAGCTACATTGGAAATTTGGAATTGGGAATGCATTCACGAAGGTTTGTTTGTCTCGTTTCATGATCAGTTATCACTTATCAGTTCTTATTGCTTATTGACTATTGACACTTGACACTGGACATGATAGAGTTTTGACTATGGGCTACGCACGTTGCATATTTAGAAAATTGCGAATTCTTTTTTTAAAATTTGTGTCTGTAATGCAGTCCTAATTAATTCGTGTTGTTAGTTGTTAGTGATTTTGGTACATGCAGTATGTTTGCCATTTGCGACGGACAATGATCAAAGATCAAAGTAACAGTATAATTTTGATGTGTTTTAATTTTTTTAGTGATTGATTTACCTGAATGAATTTGCATGTCGGATATTGGCCTTGAGAACATGTTGGAGGAGAGATGATGACTTTTGACCTTCTTGACTCGGACAGACGATTGAAGATGGCCAATCTGATGAAATACTGGAAGTAAACTGACCAATTTGTACATGTTGACACTTTTCTTTTGCAATCTAAGCATACACAATGAGAAAAAAAAGTTATACACAACACGTAATAAAAAAGTTAGGTAAAGTCAGAAACGTTATTCTTGACTCTTGACACTTGACATTAATCCCACTTGCCCTTTATAATTATTCTAGATTTGTATTTGTTCATGTATTGAGTATTGAGTATTGAAAATTGAAAATGCATCAATGTTTATTAGGCATTGGACATTGAACATGCAAAACAAAGATGAAAATAACTGGACTTGATTTGTGTAAAGTGTAAATTGTAAATGTTTGCATGTGGATGTGCATAAGGGTATAAATAATAAATAAAATTAGAAATTTATACTTGGAAAATATTTGAGAGAACCATAAAAAACTAAAATTATACACATGCAATTTTGCAATCCACAACTGATCAAATATCAAATATCAAATTGATGTGCAATTTAAAAGTATTTTTAGCCACATTGAAGATCATATTGCATTCATTATTTTATATTACTTGTTACAAAACTATCAAATATCAACTATCAGCAATTCATGATTCAGGAATGGTTAAAAATTGAGCACTGAACGTTGTGAACTTGGATTTTGGGACTATTAGGTCTTCATCGTGGTTCATCGTCGTCAGGATTGTCATAAAAATGAAAAAGTATTTGAAAAATCTCTTTTGTACTCACCGTAAATATTATGTAGTAACAGACGGACATTACTGACAAGCAGAAAACTGTCGTAATAGTGAACACAATGGCAAAATATGATGCATCAGAAATGTAAAGTGACTCCCCCCCAGATCCATTCCTACATTCAAAATACACGACAAAATAAAAACAAATAAAGTACGTACTTGTTAGATTGTACTACATAATACATGATTATTTTTTATTGCTCTTCCGTATCTCTTTTTTCCCAAGTCCCAAGTACACAGAATAAGAATGTTGTTTATTTATTTGCATCTTCAACCATGCATTTTATGTGACTGCTATTTAAAATATTTTTCAATTTTTCCCTCACGAGATGCAATTTTGTTTGTAAATAAAACTCAAGCTCAAGAGTCCAGAGGAAAGGGGAAAGAGTGCATTCATTTTTCATTTTTAATAGAATAGTAATCCGATTGATATTTCTTTCAGGAAGTAAAAAACACATTACTGATTAGTCAGCAGTCAGCCGTACTTTGACAACTGAAAATGGTACAGTGACACATGGATAAAATATACAACATGAAAATCATACAGTAAACTGCGGCGAGCAAAGTTATGAATGAAATTTCCATGTTTAATATTTTATTCCGATTTCCACATGATTGTAATAAACGTGTAAATATACTTTGAATTTTAAATTACACATTTATTCAAAATTCAAAATGAGCTTTATCTAGTGATTGATTTTCATTATAAAGATGGAATTTTTTTGAATTAAATAATAAAGTAAAATAAAAATAATTGAACTTACTGTTGGACAGGAAGAATTAGTGGAATAATTGTAAGTAGAGTTGAAGAAATCCATAGACATAGGATGATCAGAGAGATTCTTTGTGTTGTCAAAATAGACTTGTATCTCATTGGTTTTGCAATGGTTATGTACCTGTAAATAAGAATAATAATTATTGTCCATTTTAGATCATTTTTTGCATTACAAAAGTTAGTGGAGGTTGAGTAAGTAAATGACAAGCTTATTTTTACTACCATTCATTGAATTCAATGTACACAATTATTTATTATGTGTAGCATGTATTATGTATGTACGGTAGTACAAGCATAACATGACATAATAATATTATTTGCAAATGAGGAATTTGAAATAATGCTGAGACAGGAACAACGAACCTTTCACATGAAATGCTTGTCAGCAAAAGGGAGTTGTGGATTGCAGCCCCAAAGAAAATAAAGTTGTACACATGGACGTGCTCCGTGAGGACATGTAGAGAAAAAGTGTCAATGAACGATGTCAATGAGACGAGGAGCGTCAAAAGGGAAAATAATACATGGGAAGCCGCTAAACTTAACACGAATCTAAAATGATTCAAAAATCAAAAGTCACAAGTCAAAACAAACAAACAACAAATTAAATACAAAATACACACACACATAATTTTAATATTTCTGTACTTCAACTGGCCATTCGTATATTCGTGTATATATATAATTTCAAATTTCACGGACTCACCGATTTGACGGACACTTAAATAACGTCTTTTGAACCACGACACGAATAATCGCTCCATTTAAAACTATACTTAAAATATGAATGAACACACGAAATACGGAATTATCAAATTCCATGTCACTTTTCATGGTCATTACCAATCACCAATCACAAATCACAAACTGTCCCACATGAACAAATTCAAATCTGCCAATATTTTACCCGACTTTATGACACTCGCGTTTTACATTTTGATCACTAATCACTATTCAATACACCACGCTTTACACTTTGGAGATAGTTTAGTTTACTTCATATCACAATTATTAAGAAATTATTGACACTTGCTTACTTTATCCCGGTGAAAAAACACACAAGCAACAAAAACAACCCACAATGTGACTTCAATTCACTAGAGAGAGAAAGTAAAAGCAAGGATTATCGAATGTCGAATGCTTTTATGAGATATGAGGTTGAAGTGAAGCACATCAATTGTCTGTTGTCTACTGTCTACTGTCTGATGTCTCAAGTAGCAAGTGACTGAACTAATTGAACATTACTGACATAAACACAAAACACAACTCAAGATTTTACTGTGTTATCAAAGTTTTGAACAACATTCAGTGTTTCTCATGCGTAAAAGACAAAGACAAAGAAGAGCAAGATGATGCTGATGCTGAGGAAGAAGACGAGTATGTTCACATGAGTGCAACAAAATCGGGGAATCCCACACAAGGGGGTGAGGAAATATACAAAGGAATATGACGTAATCAGAACAACTGGTAATCCTACTGCAACTGCTACTGCTTCTGATTTGAGTTGAGTTTTTAAGAATTGAGATTTGGGATTTGAGACTTGAGACGTATGTTGAAGCTGTGTGTAATATTATTATGACTTGTTTGAGTTTTGAGTTGGACCAAGTGACTGAGAGAGAAGTTTGTGAATTTTTAAAAGTACATTATTGTATTTGCTATTTGATATTTGCAAGTGTATTGTAGGTCTATGTCTTGTGTGTGAGTGTGGGTAAGAGTGAACGCACATTGTTGTAGTGTGCTGCAAGGTCAACTGTTTCGAGTCTCATGTACACAGTGCACACGATACACGATATAAAATATAACAAAATAATATTGTATGATATTATTATACTTTATACTACTTCAATACTTCAATGCTTCAATGTTGCGGCATATCTTTCATATCTCTTGCCACAGGGATAATTACAACTGTATTATTATACGATATGAAACGATATGATATGATATGCATACATACTAAGTACATACTACTACCAGACTACTGTGGAGTGTGGTGTGTTATGAACTTTAAATCAAGTATAAATGGTGTAGAATGTATTTTGTTGATCTACATATCTAAATACTAAATACTAAATACATCCATGTGTAAAATATTTTACGAACCACGTACGACAGCAGATACTCAATCCAATCTCCTACATTTTTTTCTTATCCTCAATCCTCAAACCTCCTGTACACTTATTGTTATTGTATTTTTGCCTTCTAAAACTATCAATTTATTAGCCATATAAATATTTCATTGCTCTTACATGAAATGAAAGTTGATTTAACAAGGGCTTACATAATATATCATGGACAATGGATCACCTTTTATTTCTTATAATACATGTGCTATGTGGTGCATTGATGTATTTAATATTTGTGCAGTAATATGCATCTCTCTGTTACATGTTTTACAGACTACAGAGCATTTTGTATTTTTTTTTACTTTCAACTTCTCATGAATTCATACTCCAGGAAAATCCGTGTTTTATTTTATATTTTATGCATAATACATTGTAAATTGTAATGACTCACTGTACTTACTACTCAATGCAGTTTTCTTATCATGATGAGTACGTGCATTTCATTTGGAAGACGGAAAAAAAATCGTGATGCATTAAATGTTTTATATCTATGTAGTTGAGAGGAAGAACGAATGAAAAAATGTATTTGCATATACGGCTATAAAAAATATATCTACGGTGCAAAAAATGCTGCTTACTGCTTACATAACTGATAAACTTGAACTTTCATTCTCCGGAATAATGTTTATAGACGGTTAGCCTCAAACTTCAAACTCCCGAACTAGAACATACCTAAATTCCACTGTATAAAATACTACCCGGCCCGGTAAAAGAGAAAGCCATAACCTGTCAATCTGATATTCGACTATAATCACTGAATGCCGGCCTTAGTACTTATAACTTATGTAGGCTTGTATAGCAGTTGAAATTGGATTAGTAGACGATAAGGTGAGTGTAAAGTTTAAAGGTTGAAGAATTCCAAGTTCCAACTTTCAAGGCTCAACGCAAAACTTTCTACTAGATCAAATACCATAATATATCAAATGAAAGTCAAAGAAAAGGAAGTACAAGGGGAAAAGGAATGAAATAAAAAAGAAAAACGTAAGCATTCCAATTTTTTATGTCCATTGACCAACAAACAAAATATTTTTAAACTTACTCGCTAGAAATTATAAATAAATACTTGTACTGACGGCTAACGACTTTATTGATGCAGTGTCAAGGACAAGAACGTTGAATATTGAATACTGAATACTGAGCATTTGCCATTTATGATGACAAAAACGACCATCAACTTGAGCTGACCAATTCACTTTTTTACTACATTTTAAAATACTGTCACTGTGTCCATCGTTGTGTACATATTGTGTAAAAAATATTATGTTCTATAAAATATCTAGTATCTTGCTATTTTTAATTTTTATAAAAAGTAATAAATATGCTGTGCTGATATGAAAAATGAAAAATATACATTATTTACGGAGACGGAAGAGATGCAGACACAAACACACATTCAGTTGAATTTGGAATTCAAATTAACTCACTATGAGCCATATCTTGGCTTGAAATATTTTTATGGATCATCGTAAAAAACACAACTATTTACACTGTGTCTTGTGCTGACGCGAGCAAAATTCTCAGTATTAGTTATTTAATATCTCCTCAAGCACTTTTTTATGTTTGCGAGCACAGTCATATTATTAATATTATTATTAATTATTAATTACTAAAGTACATCATGAGTTATGAGCTATGAGCGTAAAACACAATTTTAAAATTTATCTACGCCAAATTTCTCCAAGTTTTCCTTAACCGGACAAAATATAATATATAAAATTTTATTATTTACACAAAATTTCCTTCTGCTGTCAAATTCTAGGACACGTTTTTTGCAAGTGAACAATTTTTAGAGTTGAAATGTGAAACATAACTTTTTCGCCTACCTTGGTTTCATAAACTAGACTATTTTTTCAAATGTCAAGCCGAGTAAATGGCTATTTACTTTTTTCAAATAAAAAACAATAATGATCATTGTTTTGGTTTATCCTAAATGAACAAGATGTAGAATGTTTACAGTTTACAGTATACAATCATCTGATGTGCAGCGTATAGTATTATAAATTATAATATATGTTACATCTCTGTTTAAAATATAATATTTTATATGCATCCAGTATCCAGTCGTACCAAGAAAACATATACGTAATATTTATATGCTTAATACGTAAGTCAGTAGTCATTAAGTAGGAACTTCTTGGTGTTTATCAACTAAAGATAAAAATACTAATAGTATTAAATTGTCATCACATTTCCACCGAATTCCCAATTTTTAACTTTTGAATCATTCAAAGTCGGCACACGTACACAAATAATGACTACCTCATTTCTCAGTAATTGAAGTGGAAACACATTTTCTTAATATGGGAAAACGGCAGAAGTTACAATCTTTTTACAGTTTGTATAATGTCAGTTCCTGCTCAAATGATATTTAGTCTATGATTTTTAGTGACAATTTGAAACTTGAAGACTCACAATTTTCCGTCGGGTAATTCCACCCACAACAAACACAATTACATTTCTTCCTCGTCTTCCTTTAAGCATCCATGCCATTCCAGCTTATAGTTTAATGACAGAATAAATAATTTGGTACAAGTTCCAGCTTTTTCTCCTTTTCAGTTGTGGTAGAATGAATTGTTGGTGTAAAAAGAAGTAGAAGCTCTAAGTCTGGAGCCATGATTGTCTTTAATTCCTGTATTTAAGTACAATGGCAACTTTTAAATGTCAACTAAGCAAAACTGCTCTAATTATAATTAACTACTCCACACACTAATCCCGAAACTAACCATTTGCACCTTTTACTGTTTGCACAATTCAGAATTTTATTCGAGACTAACGACTAACATTTTAAATGTTTGAATTCATCCTTGTGCTTCCTTGCATGTGTACTGTAAAATTCTTGCATACTTTTATATTAGAGGATTTTACTAACTTTTCGTAATTAAAATGTTTTATTTACTACTTTAAACATGTCAAATGTCCTATTATAAACACAGTATGTATTCTCAACATTCAACATGGATTTTAAAATAACATTATTTTGAATGCATTTTATACATTGGACATTTTGGAATCGTATTTTTTGCACAATTTGGGAGGATTGTATATATTGTAAACTTCAATCTGACAAGTAATAAAAAAATCAATTCAAACAGAAAAATCAGGCATATTTAATAATATATATATCGTATCTATATAATCATATATAATGATTCTTGAGAATAAAATTCAACCTATTAAAAATTAAAAATATTGCAAAAAAAATACACTACACACTAATTACATTGTACACGTTCCTATTTTTTATTCGATTTTAATTTCATAAAATCTATAAAACAGCATAAAAAAACCATATCATAAATTATATTATATTATTATTGTAACTGTTTACTAACATCTTTTGGATTTGCAAGATGGACGAAATAAGGATTCCATTTTCCATTTGTAACCAGAAGCGACACATCGATGAAGTAGAGAACTAACAGCCACATCATGAGCAACTGGATTCACATAATATACAGCCCAGTTATGTCCGCTAGTCTGGATTTTGGAAAGAATAAATATTATACCATTTTGCTTTATAGTTTGTCTTTGAGAGTTGTTTTTTTTTGAAAAAAATAAAGTAACATTATGTTAAAATTATTACAATCATGTCTACTATAGAATAAGGTAAAGGTACATACCATTTCTCGATTAATTTGTCCAGGATACTTCAAATTAACTTCAATAATAGTATCACTTAAACTACCATCATTGTACACCAATTGTGACTAAAGATCAAATAATACAATCAATTATTATTTTAATTAAAAATGACTCATTTACAAGTATTCTTGCATAATAATAATACCAATATTACTTTGAATAATGAATAATAATAATAACTGTTTACTTACAAATCTAACATATCCCCAAGCAAATCCATCAGGAAACGAGACAATAGCTCT
>JAQGBH010000399.1:0-53104 GCA_034698265.1 Sminthurinus aureus | reverse complement strand
TTCTGTTGTAGTTTGTAAATATATATATATATATATAAGTATATTTGTATGTACATAGATCTATAAAGATTGTGGAAGATGTAAGTATGTATAACAGAGTACAGTGGAATAACAATTAAGCAATAATTTGAATTTTTGTTTAGTAAACCTGTGTACATGCTACTACATGTACTATATACAATATAATAAGTATAAAGGAAATAGGACGCTGAAATGTTCGGAAATAGAAAAGAGGCAGTGACAAACTATGCTGTATGAAATCTGTAGTCTACCGTTTTTTATATCATTTCAAATGTTGAAAAAGCAGAATAAAGTATAATCTAACTTTTAAAACAAAAACCTATGCACGAGCTACAGAAACAATGGTTATTCAAAACGATTTTCCATCGAATATCAAATTTGCATTAATTTGTAGCATTGTAAAATAGTATAATATATTATGAATTATGAATCATGAAGTCATTTTTTGCTGGACGCCAAACTTTTTTGTTTAGACCTATTATTATAGATCACGGACAGATATTATAATTTTATATTATTCCATTCGTCCTTTCACCAGTTTCAATCACATAAGAACTCGTTTAACATTCATTAAATCACGATGCATCGTACGCACGTGTCGTGTGTATTACATAAAGGGTTGGAAATAAGAACTCGGACTATTTTGAACTCCATGTATTTTGGTCATTTTCATATTTTTTGGCCCCGTAATATTTTTTTCTGAAAAGAGCAATGTATGAACTTAAATCGTGGAAACTTTTAAGTTTCAACTCTATCCCGTTTCCAAATTACAGGAGATAAAAGTGAGGAACCTACAAATTGTGCAATCCACTTTTACAAAATTTTGTCCATTAAAACTTTTTCTTTTCCCTGTGGTAACCTCGAAAACAAAGGATTTTCAAAGTCCGTCATATACAGGCATGCAACAAAGTCTGGAGAATTCAGTAGTACCAAATTCCAGAAAATTCGGCGTCCCCTACTCCACACAGCCCCTACTCCACACAGCCCCTCCCCAAACATAGTCTGTCACAAAAAAACATTTTTTTTGAGGGTCATCCACTTTTTCTTCTGTAGCAACTGCAAATCTGAAAATAAGTGGATGATACCTTTTTTGTATTAAACTTTAGGAACCAGAGACTGGAGCCAGGGCAAGAATAATTCCCTAAAATATAACAGAAGCCAGTAACACGGTTTTAAAAATTTAAGTCAAACTAAAACGTAAAAAATGTCAAAGAAAATTTTCATGGCTTATGACGTTATGTATTTAAAAATAGTCAGTCCCCATATGTTCAAATAGGATTTTTTTCATTTGCCAGGTATTTCTGCATTAGCCTGTGCCCAAAACTTGAAACTAATCTAAAGGATTTTGAAAAAATTATCGAGTTTTCAAAAACTGGAACGAAATTGTCTCATTTTTTCAGCATTCGTTCAGGAGGGGCCAGTGAGTTCGTGCGCATGTTTTCAAAATCGGGTAAAGATGAAATTAACTCTTCATTTTATGGGCATTTCAAATCCAGAAAACTTTTTGGTTGGACTTGCCTTGTTGCTTTTCCTGGCCCGAAAATCAAAAGAACCACTTTGAGTGTAAAAATCCCAAATTGTACTAAAATACTTAAACCCACAGCAAATTCCACATTGGCCTACAAACAATAAAGTCTGAGTACTTTTAAGAAGGCCATACCAATATCTTTTAATATTTATAAAAGATACTCAAACTTATAACAGGGTGTAAGCAGAAATTTGGGAAACATTTGTTGAAAAACGTGGATTCGAGTAAATTAGGGGTCTTCAGCAAAAGGTCAAATAAGTGGATCACAACGGGGTTATGTGGGCAAATGTGTACCAGGGCATCTGTGCAAAAGTATGGGGTTTAATTTGGTAAAAGAATCATCTCAATCGTTTGTGTGGTAATAATTCTACAGTGATTTTACTGCCAGTCCGAGTTGTTATTTCCAACCCTTTATGGAGCTAAAATTTTGTAGTACATGGTACTAACTACATGACATTTTTCATGATTTCACTAGCGTTCATTAGCTTTTTACATGGCTGTTTCAGTTTTATATAAACTCTTGAGACTTGAGATGGAGATAAATAAAAGTATGACTTCACTTTGCTTATTGCGAATTGCAATCATACACATAATTGTATCTTTTATTATTTAAGGATAAATGTGTAACGTATGTGTGTGAATTGTTATTATTCCTACGGTCATCATCTTGACTTAACCCTTGGATCTACTCACAAATTTAAAGCGGCTGACAAAAGAAAATGATTTTGTTTTGGGTACGTGCAAAAGCGAAAAAGCTAAAGTATACAAGTAGAAGACAGAGAGATATTGATAATAATGTTACTAGGAAGGTCCGACCATATCAAGACGAAAACCACGGTAGAAAACTAGAGGTCAGAAAGTCACCTCAGGTTGTTACAACTTCCACATAGACGAATAATCACATATCACATGTGTACACACAAGTTTCAAGTTTTCTAAATATTCATCCTACGTTGATCATGATGCTATGTTGTACCATTACAGATTACAGGTGTATGACTATCTGTATAATGAATGCATACCTTCAAAGATTTCTATTGTGTGTATTCATACGTAAGAAAATGTATAAACTGATGGTTATATGAACATTTTTTATTGTACACAGTGTACATTGTACGTAGACATAACAATATTATAGATTATAGGTATACGATAATGAAGATACCATCATGACTTTCATTCATGTTTTCTCATCGTCTTTGCCTCAGTTGTTATAATATTACGAGTTACGAGAATGCAGCAAATTGCATCAAAGCAGGAACACGTTTCACGATCACATCGCACGTAGCTCAGTTTTGCTATATATAAAGTTGTGTATCTGTAAGTATGATGACTGATGAGACAGAAATGTTTCATATCCAAAAAGTACAAAATATAAAAAACATTCAATTCAATTTCATTTTTATGCATCACACATTATTGACCAGCTTTATACTTACCGAGAGCATTATTAAACCATCAAAAAATAATTGATACTTCAAGGCATAGTCAAGGCATAGGTCTATTTTTAACCACAAATCTTGCAATTTTATGTTGACTTGTGTCACCATTCTATTCACTATATGCACAATACATTTATGATTTTTAGGGAAAAAGAAAAAACAAAAAAACTATCTGATTCATGTTTCATGTCTTGTGTCTCGTGTCTATAATTGACAAGAAATCTTTAGGCAAACGTGTTTTGATGACAATATTGTTTCTTATTTTGAATAGTGGAGAGTGGATAGAACTAAATGGAAAATCGAAATGGGAAACAATAATTATTTAAATTTTTTAGGAGTGCTGCATGCTACATGTTTCTTTGACATGTGCGAGAAAAGTTATTGAAACGATTTGAGACTCGAAGCAACTGGATTTTGGATTGAACATACAGTATAGAGAAATTTTGTTGTTCTGTCTACTGTCTACTGTCTATGTATAACGTATATTGTATAGTGTAGAATAAAGATACTTTTGAAATTTGAATATTTGTATTTGTCAGGATTTGAACGTGAATAGTTTTCCTATCATGATAAATGGACAAACAAACTAAAAAAGTAATCCATTTACTAGATACCTAATGAAATGCGTAAGGCATGATCATTGACAGTTAGAGGTTGGAGAAGAGGAAAGCATCCAACACAGCAAATGCTACATGTCTTCACATTTCTTGTTGTGACAGTCAAATAACAACACTACACTGTGCTTACTGCAATGTTATTACAAACGATGAACTACTGTGTTGTGGATTGTGGACTATGGACAATGGACTTCAATGTGCATGTTTGAATTGTTGGCTGTTGTAGAACGAAAATGAATGTGAAATGTGAACTACAAAATTTTAAGAAAATCAAGAATCAAGAAGAGTAAGTGACTTCCACTTCCACGCCTTGAAATTTTAAACATATGTACGAGCTTACAAGGCATAGCGTACATAATATATTATGCACATACATATAAATTTGCCTTGTAATAATGAGCATAACAAACAATGTTTATAATTTAGACACGAATTGCACTTGGCTAGTTAGAGAAGGAGTGAATTGATACTCGTATATTTATACGCATTATATGTCTATGTACTACGTACGTGAGACACGGCACAAGTACAAGTGCAAGTACATTACCTAGAATCTAGAAGACAAGTATAAGGGGAAAAAGTAAAATATGGATTAGTTTATGGAAGTGATTACGCTTAGGTACTCTATTTACTCTGGCGGTGTTTCGTTTTTCTTTCATTTCATTTCAGTCTACTCCTTCTGTTTTTCTTGTTACGACGAGGAAGAAGAAACAACAAAAGTATCTAATACACACACAATCCACAGCTTCTTCTTCTTCTACTGCCCAGGAGAACAGTGAGTAAGAAATATAGGGCCGGAATTCATTAATAACTAGGTTAATTGAAAGCACATAGCTCTTATCAAGAGCAGCGAATGTAAACAAGCAAATAACATACAGTACACACCTTTACCTTTGAAACTCTACCTTTCCTTACCGTTTCGTTCTACATAATGAGCAAATGACAAACTGCAAACTACCAGCAAGGAGCAACCAGAGGCGTTTTGAATTCATCCGTTTTCCATTTCTATAAACTACAGACAATAATGACTTTATGTTTTCTATACACTTCTTGTAGTATGTTGAAAAAATAACAACATACCAAATACCAAAGGAATTAAAATCTAAAATATTTCCCTGGATTTGGTAATAGATTTGCCAAAGTTGTAAGTGGTAAATTTGCCTTGTGTACATTAAATTTATCAGTAGTATGAAATCCTTAGCGTTTTCCAAAGTTTAATTTATTTTTTAGTGTATAGACACTATAAAAGTCGCTTGATAATTGATACACATAAGACAGCAAGATGTATTTATATAAAATGTTTAAATCACTGCACGTTGTACGCATTTATATTAGGTAGTAGGTAAATAGTAAACAGTAATGAATTAGGAATTAAGAATGACCTCATTTTCATAATATGTGTGTTTTATATTTTATACTCTAGTAATTACTATATCCATCTCCATGCTTGTAGGAGGAGAGCATCATACAGTGATACATACGTGTGCGTGTGTCAGCAGTCAGCATTCTCAACTTTGACGCATTTTTTTCTCTCTCTTTCTCTTTTAAACTTCGTTCCTCATTTCTTTAATTTTCTGTGAAAAAAATCTGTCATGTTTTAAAGTTTGAAGTGCTAATTATTGCTTCATAATAAAAATTGTACGCAATCATTGTCTTTTACTTGTTACTTACCAGGGGTGTTTTGAATCACTAATAACGAGAGACAGCGCACACAGAGCCATAAATATGATTCTATCACTTACGATTTACGATAAAAGATAAAAGTGTGTTGGACTAATTCTGTTAAAATGAATCCAAGTTTGGCTATTTCCTTCAATCCAATCAACACTAATTCAGAACTCCGAAGAATGTATGTAATTAGCCGATTTAAAAAAATTAGATTAGATATTAGATATTACATGCGTGTGAGTTGAATATCACCTCCCCATTTCCAGTTCTTTTTAAGTCTAGAGTCTAGATTATACTAAAGGAATTGAATAGCTATTCCTTTATCGGTGTTTAAACGATGAATGAAATGTAGTTATGTTGGAAAACGGTTAAAGATTAAAGACACAAAACGAATTATATTTAATTAAATTTAATAATTCTGTGCATGAACATGGAGTTGCTCTTGTCGTCTTCCACTCCTATTATCTATGTTCTATGTACCATGTAGTAGTACAGATATATTTACAGTCAGAGATCGTAGGATCCATCGGAAATAGTAATAATACTGGTAGCATGATAAATTATTTTGTATTTTGTATTTTCATGTCGTACATCATAAATCGTAAATCTTGTTGCTAAATTTTACAGTTATTCAATGTGTATAGAGTCTAGAATCTAGGGTTCAGAGTCTAGAGTCTAGAGCAGTAGTAGGAGCAGGAACAAAAATCATTGCACAACCATGTGTTATGTAGGTACACTGAAACATTGACTTTGAACTAAATACTTGTTAGAATGTACAAAAACCTGTCTTTTTGATCCGAACCTCAGTTCTCAGTTCTATACATATAGAGGCAAAGTGAATTTATAATATATTCACTTCATCGTCATTGGCATTCGGCATCGGTATCGTCATCTCATGCATACTAAAAACTAGCAGCAAAGGGACAGAGTTCAATGCAATATTCTAACCTATCTATGCAAATTATTGTTATGGAATAGGATTGAAACGGTAGTTTAAAAAAAATATACAAGCAACAAGCATCGTTGATCTTTGAAACAAGTTTATAGCTATTTAGCTATTTGTTTGATAACTTGAAACTTGAAATGAAACGGGGAGTTGAGGAGAGAGAGTGAGAGAGAGATGATAAGTCCATGTCCAAGTCCGAGAAGATGAGGAAGAATATTACTAATATGCAAATGCTTCTGTAACTGTAAGTTAGTAGTTCAAGGTGTGTGACTCCCTCTTTACCTTTACTTGCTCTTTCTACAATGTACAATGTACACTGTAAAATGTACTTCCTAGAATTTATATATATATATACAGAAAACAGATAGAAAGAGACCGATATACGATGACTAGTCTGATTAAAATGCAAAGACAAAAAAGTAGAAAATGATTAAAAATCTTGTCCCTTTTCTCTATAACCATTAACATGGATCAATTTTTTTCATGCGGTGCTTAATGTTGTAAAAGGGTGATTAATCAGTTTTAGTACAAACTACAAACTGCAGTCAAATTTTTATAGTTTTTTTTGTTCACATTTTATATTTTTATTACAAATATAAGTGTGTCGAGTATAAAGACGACACACACATATTGGACAATCACATCATACTGTACCTGAACAACACAAAACAGTAACAGATATTGAAAAAACAAATAACAAACTTCAATCAACAACAATAATAAAATAATATAATAACAGAATTTATGATAACATAACATTATAAATTACTATAATAAATCAATTTGATAAAACTGATAACATCAAGTTTTTAATACTAGGAAGATCGTATGTTTCTTGAGTAAAAAAATGCATTAAATAATGTCCACGTAAAATGTATGTAAATCGACCGGTACGATGTTTTTTTCTATCATATTGTAGTTTTGTATCTCGTAAATATCATGTTGTCTTGTTTTTTTTGTTGATGGCGACAATGAACATGAATACGAATACTAATATAAAAATGGAAAGGAAATTCTAGTTAAAATTTCCTCAACATAATGTTATTATACATCTGTATTCATAAAATTGTTCACCTCTCAACAACTTTTTGTTTTGTCCTCGTCGTTTTTCGTTTTGATTTGTATAAAAGTACTGGAAAACAATTTGTTTTATATGTAAATAGGTGTGTATTGGTATGTATTGTATGTGTATGTATGTACTGTTGCTTTTCTTTTCTTTCTTTAAAAAAAATGTATTATGATATACTATATATATTGTATTGCATAACATTTTTGTTTTCTTTTTTTTTCTTTTCTTTTTTGTAAATGTCGCAGTCATAAAAAATGCGATTCCCAGCATCTAAAAGTCACCACTCGTAAATCAACCACGGGGAAAAACATTTTTTTGTAATACGATGAATTTCGTCCGTGGAGGGTCAGTTTTGTAAAATGTATTTTTTTTTAAACTGGGTAAATATTCTCTGCTTTTCTTTTTTCATACTATAGTGTGTAGTGTAACCATAATATATCATATATTTATGTATGTATGTATAGGTTTTGATGTGTAGTGTAAAATGAGTAGAGTATACAGTATGTAGGTTAGTCGATTGAAATTTTTCAGTTTTTACATACTTTTTCTTCTTGTTCCACTTTCGCTGGATAATGTACTATATTGATTCCACTATGTAAAAATGCTTTAATTTCCAACGTGTCTTCCATAATTCATAATCCACAAGGTTGAGCATGTAATAAACCATTAAATTCCAAATGGAGGTGAGCTGAGAGGTGTGTATTTTGTATATATGTGTGGATGTGAGAATAAAAGTCCAAAGAGTCGTTAAGTTTTTCCTTCTTCCCCCAGTTGCACGTTGACATTTAAAAACATCCTATGTAGTTAGTTAGTTAGTGTAGTTGCTTATTTGTATAAAATTACCTATATATATATGTATAGTGTATATAGTATAGTATGTACTATACCATATTATTTATATTATGTACATCATTTTAAAACTTTTGTGTTAAAGTTGATTTCTCATTTCATCATATATATATTTTTTTCGTTGTTCTTCGGATTATTTTTTGTTTTTTCTTGAAGAAGAAAAGACAGTCGATAATATAATAATTATTTCAAAAAAACGTCACTTTGAAAAAGTTTATAAATTTGTTTTGTGTCCTGGTACACTCACAAGTCTTTTAGTGTAACTATACTAATTATTTATGTAATTAATTAATTAATATTACTAAAGAGAACACTCTTCAGTAGTACCCTAAGCCACTTTCTTTTGTTCTTTTTTTGAAGGTTTTGCACAACCCATGTTTTTGCATTCTTCTCCCTTCTTCATTGCTGTTCTCAGTTTCTTGATAGTTCCTGACACGGAGGTGGGTGCTAAATCTTCCATAACTCTGTAGAGGGTAAAAACAAAAAGGAAGAAACAAAAAGAAAAAATATATATATCATATCATATCAAGTCATGTTACATTTTTCTTTACACTTTACACTCAACGTCACATTTTTCAATTTTCTGTGTCGTGTTCACTTTCATGCGTTCTATATTACACACTACAGTACATATTCTGACCCCGTTACTTATTCCAATTCTTGGAGCACAAACCATAATAATAATCATAATAATAATACTAATCCCAGACATACTACACACACAGACTACTTTTAAGCTTTAAGACTGTACTGTCTCTGTCTCTCTCTGTGAGTAAGTGTTGCATTTGCATGAGGAGCAAAAAAGTCTGAATTAAATGTGTAACATGTCATAATCATAATACAGCCTTGAGCTTTGTATAGAAAAACTGTACGGGAAATTATTTTATAATGACAAAATAAAAATATACATAATAACACTTATTCTTTGTATTCTTCTACTGATTTCCGTTTTCCCACAGTAAAAAAAATTACAGGTTTTCTACTCTGTTTTGGTATTTACTATTTATTTCTTATTTGCAACTCTCATTTAGTTTTTTTACTGTGTTTACTGTCTGTGTTCACCGTTGAGATGATGGTTTATAATGATGACAATAGTAATTCAAAAAAGAGATGAAAAATAGTCATGAATCTTACCTGAGGAAAGCATCAGCTTGTTTAACTTTTTTCACTAATTTTCCAGCATCACAGAGCATTTTCTCGATACAGTCTTCTCCTTCAATAGCTGTCAAGACAAGGCTGGTCAAAGTACGGTAATCTTCCTTGCTAAGTCCCAAAAAGCTTGGAGATCCTTTTCCTGTACCAAAAGGAAAAAAAATGCATGTTGTAATGTCATATCTGATTTGTATTACGCACGATAAGTGATAGGGCGACGAAGAAAAAGGAAAGATACTTAAATGCTGTTATGATTGTCAAATTCAAAGTCAAAGTCAAAGACACAAACAACATACATGAATGCCAAAGTCAATGTCAATGTCATGACTAATACAAATGTCAATCCCCGAAAGAGAAGGAGCATTGATGAATTAGTATGAGGTGAAATATTTATGGATCTTTCTCTTTCGTACATATAAGTCTAAGAACTGTATGTCTGTACAGACAGAGTGCATAACAATTAACAATGTTACAGAGTGTAATAATAAATCTTTTAAGTACCATCCAAACTTCTGTAGTAAACATTTTCATCGGATCTAACGTAAGCCCATCCTGGGAAGAGAAGAGCAAGACCAGCAATAACTAAACCAGCAACAGCCAAGACGGCGATAATTCCGAGTGGATCGACTCCATAAGAATCAGTAGCAGCATAAGTTTCCTTGGCGGCGTGAGTTCCATATCCAGTGGACGCAGCTTCCTTTTGTTCCTATAGTTTTGATTTTTCAACAGCAAAAAAGAATCAAGATTAGACATTATGATCCATTACTGTGCACGTAGTTAAAGCCGTAGAAGAGAAAATCCATAGTCTCTAGTCTCTACATTCTACATTCTACATAATGTCTCATGAATAATGATTATGCAAAAGGGACAATAATAATTGAGAGATTTAGGAGATTAAATAGGTTTGAAGGGAAAATGAAAAATGAGTGTTCTAAGTTCCAGGTTCGACGTCTGATTTGAGACATCTCTAATTTTTGGAATTTTCTTGAAAATGGATAAAATAGTAAATTACCTGTACTGGGTAGTAGTAGTAGTAGTATCCGCTGTTTCCTTGTCCTGGTTGTCCTTGAGCTGCTGGGGCCCCATATTGAGCTGCTGGGGACCCATACTGGGCACTTGGTTGCGCGTACTGAGTGTTGGTGGCAGCGGGATATCCAGCAGCCGCTGAAGGAGCGGCATAACTCTGTTGTGCGTAGGCGGTATCTGAGTAAACTGGAGCATCTCTATTTTGTGCTACGGGTTGTGAAGCAGCAACCTTTCAAAAATTTAAAACCATAATATAATATATTTTAAAAAATTGCAAAATGTATGAGTTAAAAAGTCACCATTTAATTATATAATACAACATTACACATAATACATAATGCATAGATACAAGTTTTAAAGAAAATATGACAAATTAGATAAGAGACTATCTATTATCTATCACATATTTCCCATTGTATTGCATATTGTAGTGATGTGTGTGTAACTTCTTCTTTTTTCTCTTTTTTTTGTCTCTTTGCCAAAAGTCACAACGGGAATGAGATTTGAAAGATTAAATCTTATGCTGTAGAAAAACATGACCACACCAGCATCATCAACATGAACATCGAAATCAACATGAACATCATAATCATTATTTTGAATTTTCTTTACCTGCTGTTGGGTGAGTTGTTGAGCTTGAGGAGCGGCCATAGCTGCGAGAGCCATGCCAATAGTCAAAAATGTTAACCTTTGCCACTGCATCTTGATCATTTATCTGTAGAAAGAAAAAAAAGAAGAACAAGATTCTTATGAGATTCTTTATTCCTTCATCATACATTGTACATCATACATCACGTATTATACATCACATATCATACATGTGAATAAGCATGGAAAGAAAAATATGTAGGTAATCCTCTTGGTACAGATTACTTGGACTTGGACTTGACTCCCCCACAATAATCATAACAATCATCATAAGTCTCTCAACTGAACTAGATATTTTTTGTATTATTTATCTGCCTTTAGGATTTAGGACTGGTTTTATTTTATGTATTTTGGCAAACAAAATGCGTATTGAAAGTTGGAAGGAGTCGAAATATGATATGATGATGAATGGTGAATGGAGATCATCACCACTGCATTTTGCAGCTCCGCTACTACGTCTTTTTTTGTTCTCTACTCTCTACGTACTACGTACACACTACACACTGTTCTGTACTTCGTACGCTATACGACGTAATAATAATTATCAAGTTTTATTATTTTATATCACATTGCCATATTTTTTATTTGTATGAGATTGTAGAGAGGAGGAACAAGAACGGTTAGGTTACTCAACCATGGACACAAACATTTGTATGTGCAAAGTGTACAGAATACATTGCACAGCTGAGAATCGCCATTGCAAATAACAGATAAAGTGAAGACTGACTTACTTGAGTTGATTATCATCGATTTTTTTGGCTAAAGCTCAATCTTAAACTCATCATTATCAAAAGATTAAGGAGAAATAATAGTATGCAATTAGCCTACAGAATACATTTCAAAGAAACAATGATTTTTAAACAATTGTCTAAGAATATAAAGTGAACTAGAGAACTAGAGAAGATAGAAGATCATAAATTTTAAATGCCAACCTGAACACTGAATACGCAGTTCTTTGAGCTTTGACTTTTAAGTTTTGAGTTTTGAGAATTCAAAATATGGATATGGATAATGGGTAATTATTAGAATATTATAATGTACACACTACACACTATACACACATTCCAAATTCCAAGTAGTTCCACAAAGCTCATGTAAAACTCAAAATTCAAAACAATAAAATCATCATCTTGAGACTTGAGAGAGATGTTCAGTGAAAAACTGTAATGTATACCTACTCTCGCATAAGACGAAGTAGAAGAATCAAAAGATCCTGATCCTTCTTTGGCTCAAAGCTCAAAGTCATAACGGTCATCACTCAAAACACAAAACTCATACATTTATTACTTTTCTTGTGAACATTGTACCACATATTTGTAGTTGCATTTCATTCTTTCTTTTTTCTCTTTCTTCCTTTCTTTCCTCTCTTTTTGCATTAATCCATGTCCATAAAGCTTACGGTAGGAGTAATTTTCTGTTTGCATTTCTCTCCTACAATCCAATCCAATCCACTATACAATATTATGACCTAGTTTTTATCAATCTTTCATCAATGATATGCTCTCATCTTTCATCTCTCTCTCTCACCCAATCTCATCCAAGTATACACACTATACATATATACATATGAGTGGTATTTAGTGTTTAGTGTGGTTTAATAATCCAAAGAATATAATATAATATTATTATGAGTAAAAAAGATCCTGTGCAATATCTTATTAACTTTTATAAACGTTCTGTAAAAACTCCTTTCATATCATATGACTTTCCAATTGAAACTATAACTATAACTATATCATCACCACCAAAGATATAATAGAGTAGACAGTAGACAGTATAACTCTGTACTCTACTCTCTGTGTAATATCATACATTATTATTTATTATGAACTTTTCCCTCCTGACTCCTGACTCTTGACTTTTGCATTTCGAATCTCGAATCTCGAATCTTGAATGAATCATAATGATGATGATGGTGGTGGTGGTTGTTGGTTGTGAGAATGAAGGAGTGCGTCAAAATGCAGTAATAATAATCACAGTCTGCCTACGATTTCTATATTTTACGTGTACAGTCTACACATACATTCCTATACACATTGTTCATAGTTCATAATATAATATTGAAGGGAGTGAGAAAGATTGAGAGTTTAGTTGAGAGTTGAGACAATTTATATCATTCGGTATGTTTTTCTCTTATCAAGAGGAGGAGAGGGAAACATCAAGATGAAGAAGCAGTTAAGCAGGTGATGAAAATTTCTCAAAGTTCCTTTATACCATAGTTCTTCAGTCTGTAGTGCATACTGTGTACAGTGTACAGTGTATAGACACTACACATGTGTAATATATCCACTGAACATCAGAACATAAGTAATAAGTATGTAACAAGCTTGAGGAGGAGAAACGTCGAACAGGTAATTCAGGTGAGGCAGCTTTAGTCCATAGAGAAAAAGACTGTAGACTATACATTCTACACTCTAGACTCAAGACGATGGAGATAAAAGTTGAAAGATTCAGAAGAAAAGATGGGTGACAACAAATGAACAAACGGACCATAGTTCAACATGTATCATGTACAGTACAACATACAGTGTACAATGTAAAAGACGTGTGCTATGATGTGTAATATATTTAGTATTCAAATAAGATGTGGGAAGAAAAATATTTTTTCTAATTCCCTTCTCTCCTCTCCCTCTCTCTCTCTCTCTTTTTGTCTGTTTCTGTTTCCCTCTCAGACAGAATTCAGAATTTCGTTTTAAAAAGTATACTGGCAAAGATATGATACCTAATACCTAAACATTATGCATGTACAATGTACAATGTACAAAGTTAAGCGAAGCTAAAGGTTCGGTGGTTGGTTGGTTTTGCTTCTCTTTAAATTCTCTATCCCTCTGTCTTTATAAAATATGCGTGTATGTATGGTGTATGGTGCGGATGAAAAAAGGACGAGGATGATACAAAAGTAAGTGTAAAAGGTAAAATTTGACTTAATCCTTAATATTCATGCTTGTGCTCTTCCATCTCTCTCTCTCACTGTATCTGACTCTGACTCTAACTCTCTGCTCCTTGCTTTGCTCGCAGGTAAGTCGTCAGACAAGTAAAATTTCAGACGGGAGGGTGGACGACTCTTTTTTCATATGTAAGTACATAGTATATTATGTACAGTGATGCAGGATGTTAAGTTCACCGGTCAATGTAGCAGGTCAGTGTGAAGGCCGAAGAACCGTTACGTGAATTTTATCCTATTTCACCTACATAACACGAACACGATCCCACAAAAACATCTCATCTCTCTCCTTCCCTTATCTCTCTCCTGGTTTACTCATAACTCTCCACTCTCAGCTAGTAGTAATAATAACGATGATAGTACTTTGTTGTCTAGCTACAAGCTACTACCCATATCATATGTATGTATGTGTATTAAAGTTAAAATGTTTTTTTTATATATATTCAGTATTCAGCTAGTACTTAAATAAGTTTTAAGTAAGTACTTTCCCAAACTTTTGTCCATGCCATCCTATGAATATTTTATTTTATTTTAGCTATTATTACTTACGTCGTACATCGCCTTCCTTACATTTCCCAGTACTCAGTAAAGTACAGTACACAGATGTATATTTATTTTTATTTTGTTTTTATTATTGAATCCTGAAAATTTTCTGTCTCACTAAAATATTTTATGACATCCTCTTTCCATTTTCCCTACCTGTCGTCTACTGTCTATCTATCTATCTCTGGATCTATCCAACCATCCGCCTGCTCTCAGTATTCAAATATTTGCCATTCTTTATTTTTTCTAGAAAAAATATTTATGTAAATGTCAATACATTTATATTTTTTTTATTACCTGTTCTAAATTGTCAATTGTCAATTGTCAAGCTTCTCTACAACCTACAATAAACACTAATGTTTAACTTGCATTTTGTATTTTGTCCTTATTTCTGTCATTCCACATTTGACATTTATGGAAACAAAATTCTCAAAATGTAACAAAAAACAAAAACAAAAACAAAGGAATGACGCAACTACAAAACTAAGAAAAACAATAAGGTTCTATATACGTTGTGTCAGAAATATAATAATATATTATAACATGAATAGAATTCCATGCCATGCCATGCATAGGATATACGATCCTAATTCTTGGATACTAAACACTCTGAAGCGTGAATTCTATATTCTGTAGGTAAATGTACAACTTTGTAGATTGTAGATAGAAGATAGGCCAAAATTTTACTCATTATTCATTTTGTTCATGTATGTGTGTGTTCTGCTTACGCTTTTACGTAGAACCAATTCAAGCTTTATGAATCCCCACATTTTTGCATGTTATTCTTTTTGGAAGAATGCAGACATAAATTCTTCTTGTTGTGAATGAACACAATGCACAATACACAATGAAGTTTGAAGGGGTTTTTGTCAAAAAATGTACAATGTAGGAGAAAGCATACATATGAATCAGGGTTCATAGTCAATGTATTCTACACAATACAATATCATATTATGTGTAAATAGTAAATACAAAGTATTATTATGTGAATTCTTGCATGATTTGTTTCAGAAGAGAACAAGACGACAAGGCAAAAGACGACTGATAATGAATTACTAAGTATTCAAGCATTCAAGATTCAAGACTCAAGACTCAAGCCGAGAGCTGAATCAACCCTCGGCGAGGAGTCGGTGCAAAAAGTCAGTCAGTCATCTTTATTTTCTTGTCTCCAAGAATCGTGTTTTGAGTGTCAGAGAATCGGACGAGAGAGAGAGAGACGAGAGTAAGTGAGTAAGAGAGACGGAGAGGTAAAGGCAGGAAGAAGGATAGCATTTACTCCACAATCTGGGTCATATACCCATCGCTTTCCATAATCTCAACATAAATGCAAAAAAGTACATTGGCATTGGCATTGCCGTTGCTACAACCAACCACTCGGCTCGGCTGTCATGTCTTAGCCTTATACCCTGCTATCTCACTTGTTTATTCCCTCAAGCTAAAACCAAACCAAAGTCAGTCGTTCGTTTCCGCTTTGATCTACAAAATGTGTTTACGCGAATGCTGGTCAAACATGCAGTTGAGGGAGCAACAACACACAACATACAACACTATACACTATACATTATACACATGAAGAAAAAATTATGAGCATAAAAGTACAAACGTTTCTGTTTCTTTGTACAATGTAGATGAATGTATACATTGTACACTGTACACACCATACACAGGAGCGTCTAACCAAAGTAAAGTAAAACTAAACCAGAGGGAGAGGGATATATTCTATGTAGATATGTAGAACATTTATCTCCTACTGTACGCTCCTTACTATACACTTTTCACAGAAAAATAAAGAGTGATTAAAAATGCATGAATGCTCATGATACTAAAATCCTAACAAGATTACTCATTACACATTACTATTTGCCTATCTGTCTATCTACTACCACCATTGTGCATTGTAACAATAACAATAACAATAATAATATACATATCTTGCACATATACATGCAAATAAAATTCCTTCTCTACCATCTTTATCTTTATTAGTGATGAGATATAGATAGACCATGTAAAGTGCACAAATTCTAATCATGTTATGAATATGGATAATGGATAATGGATACATATGAAAATGAGTATTATTATAAATGCTCAAGTCTCTACAAATTGTACTTACTCTATTTGTCACTCATTCATTCATATAAACTATCTTTAGCAGTCTGGCACTTAACACTGAAAGTGTGACTCGTTGTTCTTAAATACCACATTAGAATTAATATTATTGACTTTTAAAGTCCCATTTTTGACAGAGCAGATATTCGGAAGCTGTAAAAATGGAAAACAGGGGTGTGTGAACTAGTTTGCTGAATAATGAATAATGAATATTAACATACAATGATATTTTAGAAATGAAACAAGTTAATATACTTGTCATCAGTATTTGCTCCAATTTTCTACATTCTACATTCAGCATTGTTTATTGTTTTAGACTTATTTTGGATTTTGAATTTAACCTTAAACATTTTTATCCATGAATAATTTATATTATACACACACAATTTGAAATGTCTCATGTGTATACAGGATACAGTATAGCATAACGATATCTTGTTATGAACAGGATGAGGAGAAAACGTACGGAGGAAATAGAACTAAAAATAGTCTCAATAATACTTTCTCTACATACTTACACCGCTCCATCAGGACTTTCATAGCATTGTGCTTTGTATTGTATTGTATTGTCACATTTGCTTGTTGATAAGTGTGAGCTAAGAATAGTGTGGTAGACTATAGCTTATATAGAATTTTCATCCCTATCCACCCTCCGGCAATGAACTACGCAGCGAAAGTATGTGCTTATGTATCGCCAAGTATAAATAGACATAAAACTTACACCTGTTAAAAAATACTTACAAGATTTTTATTTTAAGATCGCTCAAGCGTGAAAAGCAAGATCCATAATTTATAATGTAGTATGCATATTTTTATGCATAACATCGTCTATATCTTTCCATCCTTTTAGCTATTACATGCAACATATTTAAATGCATAGAAGGATTAGAAGGTTCAGACCAAGATCTAACGTAACAACTTTCCTGTTATCCATGAAACAAAAAACAAACCTCAAATCTCACATGTTACATATTATACGGTGTAAAAAAAACTCGATTTAAAGTTTAAAAGCAACATCAGTTTTAACTTTGAATAAAAAAGGATCCTATGCTCAATGCTCAATCTACAGATAGATGCTGCGCTCGGTAATTATATGCAGTTTGATACAGGTACCTTGCACCGATCTACGATCTACGGTCTACGATCTACGTAAAAGGTGGATGGACAAAACACAAAACACAACACTCGTATTTGTATTTCTATTCGTATCCTGGAAAACTTTGGAATTCGAGAGCTCAACAAAATGATTGTTGTGAGTGCATGGTAATGGAGAGTGGATGATGCAAGCACAGATAGACAGAAGATAGAAACTACACAGACAAAAAAGGTGGAGAGAAGAAGGAGCAGAACAGAATGGAATGGAGAATTAGCCTTGTCCTTGAAAAACCAAAACAAGTGAAGAAGGTCCCGTTTCTTTTTTTTCCACCTGGAGTCATTGAAGGGTTCTTGGCCCCTTTAAGAAAAACTTGAAGATTGGGTAGATGCACACATAACATAACATATTATAATATGTTGAATGTCTCTAGTTTGTTTTTTTCTTCTCTTCTCTCCCCATTTTTCAGATTTCTTATCTTTATCTGTACAGTAAAATCCTCAAGGGATTTCCATTTTCCATCGAGTAAAATTCTGGAGAACTAAAAGCAACTCAAAATGTAGTGTAACTTGAAACACGTACATTGTACAATGTACAATGTACCATGTACAAACTTGGAACAAGTTGGATGTACAAGTATTTACAGTTGAAATGTTGAAACGATTTCTATGTAACTTTAAGTCCACATCTTATTATTACGTACAATGTACAATGTACAAGGAACAGAACAGAACATAATATAACAGAACAAAATAGAACAGGACAAACAACTCGAAAATTTTTCTTCACTCCATTCGTATTCTTCTTCTTCTTCCTTGTTGTGTTTTCAACTTTTATTCTTAAAATATCCTCCTTATTTATTATTTATTATGTATTATGCTCGTGAGTTTTATATCTTATTCTTAGTATTATTATTGTGGAAAAGTTCAGTCCAGAGGTCATGAGAGCACACTTTCAATTTTTCAAGTAGCTATTTTTATATTTTGCTATACTTTGATGTCACATTACCTGAAATTATTTAGATGTTGAGAAGATTGATTTGCAATCCAAAATATCGATATCGATAGCTGATGATTGAAAAAAGGAACTGAACAAATTTCTTTCAAATTTATTTCACAAACAAAAACAAAACAAGAACAGATAAATATTTTTTGCAATTAAGTATCACTCGATGGATCCAAAAGGGAACTGGTCGTGGTCTGGGGCCTCAGTGCCGTTTTATACTTGGCGATTTTTTTGCACTCCTCAGCACCTTCAACATGTACAGAAATGTATGGTGAAAGAGGAGAAGAGGGAGTAGAAACAGTAGAAGAAGAAGAAGAAGAAGCTCTTTTATGAAGAAAACGAATTTGCGGAATCCATTGTAGTATGATACATATATTCATATGAGTGTGTGTGTGGGGGTGACCGCACCAGTATTCATACGGGATCTGCACCTATGCTTTGTTTCTTCTTACCTTGCCATGCCATTCCTTGGCTTGGCTTGGCTTGCCACTTGTTCTTCTTTACACGCGCATATTATATGTACTTTGAATTTCTAATATGATACAAGAATTCCTTTAAACTGCAAGAATTCGTACTATACAAACATCCACAGTCTGTATTCTACATTCAACACACACAAGTGGATGGATTACGTACAAAAAGAATTTAATATTTCCCTCCCTCTACACAACTCTACGCACATTTACCATATACAGACTACAGACTACAGACGCATAATATATTCACAACAATACGCACTCTTCATTTTTTGTACTTGATCTCAAATCTCTCATCTTATCATTCACTCAACTGTACGTTGTACACTGTACACTCTATATGCATACATAACATACACATAATTTTATGAGTTTATCAGTGAATGCGTTTTAAACATAACAGATGCTTTTGTTACTCGTAACTCGTAAAATCATTTTAAATACCGAATATTTGATGAAAAACGTAAATTCAAATTCAAACGCAAAAGCAGGAATAAAAAGAAACGGAAAAGATTGAATCGGTAGAGAAATAATAATTTGGTTCCATTTCAAGAAAAATTTCAACATTGAAATACCAAACGCCACAAGTACTGTCAGATTCAGTGCTAAATATTCAATGACAAAGACTGGTAATATATCATATAATTCATAAACACTAAACACTAAACACAAAGCAGACGCTCACATATTCTATCATTCAGTGTTTTGTTTTTTGTTGCTTTCTCAGGAGAATTTAAAAAAATCAATTACAATTTAAGAACCCTGCGAAGCATGAAATTGAGACCAATTATATCATGGTATAGAAACAAAATACAGCCTACAGTGTACAGTGTAAAGCGAACAGTAACACATGTATGGTATGATTTACATTTTTATGTTTTATGGTTTACGGTGGACACCCAACAGAGACTAAAGACTATTGACGATTGACAATTGAAAGAAAGCTGCAGACTCTAGGCTCTAGACATGTAAAAACACTGTACTTTGAAATGCATAAATAATGTATGAATAATAAAGAGAAAAAAACGTCCATGTACTTAAAAGTTTATCCCTATTTTCTGTTTTCCCTTTCACAGTAAGTAGCTTTTTCTTTGTGTTTTTTCAGTCACATCTTCCATATTCCATTCTTTTTAACTAGAATTCTATTCTAGACTCTAGACTCTAGACTCTAGACTCTAGACTCTAGATTCTAGATTATAGACTCTAGTAAAGGTCCACATACCACGTACCTTTTGAGTTTTGAGAGGAATTATGTAAAACTGTTTCCCGCGAAACTCAACCCAACTCAAAACTCAACTCACAAGTCATCGGTCATCGGTGCTGTGGTTATACATTATGCAGTACGCAGAGCAAAATAGGTAGGCAAATATGAAAAACAGAAGGAAAAAGTAAGAAAAACGGGTCATATTAAACAGTAATAAAAACGAAAGGAAAAGACAGGTAAACACTTTGGAGTGGACGGAAAGGAAGGCAACCAAGAAGAAGACGACAACGACATGTTGGAGGTCACCTGTCATTCCTTTGACAGATTCTGTAAATATGCATACACGCGTAATATGTAACATACCTTTATAAACATGAGTACTTGGATATTTCTATTATGCATATATGTGTATAAGTTCAGGTAGGGAATATGGACTCCCTTGAACGCAATGTCTTGTTGTCTATTGTCCATGCACTTGAACTGAAGCTTGGATTTTTTTTCTGGTTTTGTACTCCCTTGACTCCGTCTTAAGTCTAAAGCCTTAACTGTGAATATGTTGAGCATCTTAAAACTTGAATATCTTCTGGAATTTGACATGTAAAATCTTCCTACCTCAACCAAAAAACAAGTGAAAAGTATCCAAAGCTCCACCCAATAAAGAGACTTGGAGCCAATGGTAGGAGAAAAATCTCCATACAAAGGTACTTTTCTTGCATGAAGACCCTAGACAAAAACGTATTTTGACGGAAGGGGAAGGTAGAAAAACCCCGGATTTATGCCTCAGGCCTTTAATGTGATCAAACTATTCACCGGACCCGAGTCTATTCTTGTTCCTCTTCGTCTTTGTGTTCTGTTTCTGGTTCTTGTTTCTTCCTTCTTCTGAAAAGACACTCTAATCTACATATTCTGTTCCAGCTTTTTTGCGTTGTATTAAACCAAGTGCAGTGTGGATTGGATTGGATTGAACCCTAACCAAAGATTTAAAGTCAGTTCTCAGTAAGACTTTGTGCATAAAAGTTGTGTTCGTGTTCGTGTTGGCTCTATCCTCTACTTTTCTTGTGAGAGAAAGAAATCATCATCGATTTTGAACTCATTTTGACTTTGACTCAGAAAGAGGATAAAGAAATAAGGATCGTATTTTCAGGTAAGAAGAAGTAAACATAATGATGATAATAGTAATAATTGTAAAAATCATAATATATTAGATACTTTCTCTTTTTTTGAAAATTAAAACTTCCTGTGCGTTTTACTATATTTTCTTGAGTCTTGAGCCTTGTGTCTTGTGTAAACAAAATGAAAGAGATATTAATTTCATAAATCATCCAACTAATTTGCCAAGTATTCGTTTTAATAGACTCACGAAATTACCCAAGGAAATCACGCACACAGCACAGTCATTCATTTCTTCATTCGTTCATTTATTTATTTTCTCAGTCAATTTCAGTCCACACACAAAACAGAAATACGTTAGACTTACCTTACCTAGGCTATAAAACAGTACATTTGCTCTCCATTTCTTTCTTTATTTACGCAGTGAGATAGATGTAGCTCATCTGAGCTATTTTTCTTCATAATACGTGCAAATGCTCTGGGTTTTGGACGGTTTTAGCTTTTATTTTTTTTATTTACGCCTCATGTCGCACTCTTAATTTCCCAAGTTCTCTAGCTTGCACATTCCATATTCTATATTCTACATGGTGGATTGTGGATTGTGGAGAGTCTGTTTGTTTTCATTTAACTCCTTAGCGACATACAGTGAAGGAAGATGATGATGGGGATGATGAAGAAGAGGAAAAAGAAGAAGGGAAAGGATAGGAAAACGACGTAACGAGAGTAACATGAGATAACTTAATTGCTACAATAAAGTATAATATTTGTAATTTGTAGGTAGTGCAGAGGCAAGAGGACGAGCCTGTCTCTATGTGTCTCTCTGACTGTCTCTGTCTCTCAGTCATAATGAAATGACTATAATTTATTTCAGTGACGAGCTATAAAACTACATAAAGTATAACAAGTACATATACATACATGGTACTAAATACATTGTAAAATAACACGGGCTTGTTAATTAAGAATAAGTGAGAGCGAAAAAGACAGACAAATAGAAATGAAGGAAAAGATGTGCGAGTGAGTTTTAGTTAAATGTATCTTCTATGACTGCATCTTGGTAGAAACATAGTCATAGTAATAATAATAATAATAATGATAATAAGGATATGGGTTAGTATGAGCAAGAGCATGAGCATGCAGAATAGAAAATATAGAATGAAACATGCACATTTCCGTCTTGAATCTTGAATCTTGAATCTAGAGTCTTGAGACTTGAGTCTAGAAAAAGACGCAGAATCCACTTCAAGTTCCTGAAGGGACGTTTGTATCCGCATCAAGAATTAAGAACCAAGAACCAAGAATCTAGAATCAAGTAAACAGAGTGGTAAAGAACTTGAACATTGAACATAGTTGTACATATGAATAGCTGCAGGTGACGATGCTGAGGAAAAAAGGAAGGAGAGTGTAATAAATGTGAAACAAGAATGAAAATATAAAGAATTTGAGCACCCATGCACACATCATTCAGCATGCACACACATTTAATGCATGTATAATGTATCATGTATGTGATATGATTCTCTTTGTGTGTTGCCGGAAGTAGTGTAGTAGTAGTATAAGTAACATTGTGCTCAGACCTCAGCAGTCAGCAGTCACAAGTGCGAGTTTAGTTCAGCTGGCTCAGCAATGTACAGTACACGGCGTGTTGTAGGTTGTAGCCGCCGCAAGTTGTTAGAAAGAGAGAGAAATCTGATGCAAAATGCACTCAGATGTAGTCATCAAATCATAGCATATGATATCGTATCATGTAGTAGTTGTTCAACTTTGCTATTCTCTGACTCTGGCTCTGATTCTGAATGCGTATTCAAAATGTTATCAGGTGTAACATTCATCTCTACACTCTACACTGTACAGGAGAAACAGGTGAAAAATTTTACGATGTCTTTCATAGAAAACTTATGTGAGTTTAGAGTGTAGAGAAGCACAATGATGAGCTTAATGAGGATGACGGCAGTGATGACGTTGTCAAAGATGAAAAGCATAATATAATATTTATCGTACTTGCAAGATCACTACTATTGAACTACTATTAAGGTATACCGTCCATAGTCCATAGTTCATAGTACACACCACACCATGTGCAACATTTCTGATCTCTGATCTCAGCCGTAGTCAAAGTCGTAGTCGTGATATTTTATGTATTACATTTTATACATGTATTACATTATTTCTTGTTGTACTGCGTTTTCTGTTACATTATACTATCTTCTTTTTTATTATCAGTAATTGTAATAGCAATATAGTATATTATGGCAGTGGTCGTAGTTGCGCTTTCAAGAGAGTCAAGACTCTCGAGTCTCGATTCTCGAGAGTCATTGCCTTTGAGTCTTGACCATCAAAGAGAAAGTAGAAAAATATTTATGCCGGATTCCACAAGTCAACTCATTCTATCACACACTCGCTCATTCACTCATTCACTCACTGACTTTGTGGGTAACATAAATACATAGATATGCATATGCACATACGTGCTATGTCTACGCTCTACTCTTTACTCTTTTACTCTTTCATTCATTCATTCATTCATTCATTCATGTAGTGAACAAGTATTATGTGTTATGTGTACTATGATTATTTCATTGTCTTTATGATGGTCATTCCAAGTTAGACGTATAGAAGTATAGACGTATAGACGTAGTAAAAGCAATATTAAATCGTCCACTTGTACTGATACACATGCACAATCCACACCTACACGTTTTACTCAAACACATGTACAATGTACAATTACCTATACACAAAGAGTCATTTACTAGGAGTGTCTCTTACAGTCTCAAAAAACATGAGAAAAAACAGATACACAACAGACATACATGAGTGTAGTCACGGAGGATCATCAACAGTAAATATGTAGTAAATAGTTAACATGCATGTTCATTGTTCATTGACTTTTCCTCCTTTCTTTCCTTTTACACATTTTGTTCAACAATTTTCTAGACAAATGTAGAGTAGAGTTGACTCATGCAATGAGCATTTAATATGTAAATAATGCAGAATACAGAAAACGGAATGTTGTTAAAATTTCACATTTTTACATTTTATTTATCTGTAGGATTCAAATACCTTTGTTGATCCGGCTCATTCAATCAAATAATCAAGATGAAAGCCTACTTGTGCCTATTGGTGTTGTGCATCTCTGTTGGAGTGAATGCCAGCCAACAACAACAACAGCAACCAAGTCCAGTCTACAGATCCGCACCGACCGTTCTCAAGGCTCAACAACAACCTCAACCCCGCCTGGAGCAGCAACAACAACCAGGACTTCCACAACCGGTAGCTCCTCAAAATAGTTTCACCTTACGTGCTGAAGAACGGGAAGGTCAACACGCCAATGCAGAAACATCTCCAAATTCCAAAGTTGCCAACGTTCCAGCTTCCGTTTCAGGTGGACAACAACAATCTGGCCCCTCTGTTAAATCTCAACCTCAAGCAGTAAGTTGAAATATTTTTATTTTTTATCATAATAGCATCGCGTAATATCTCATGTTATGTATATTTAACTACGCATATTGCATATAATTCTCATTTTCACTTATGAGGTGCAACATGAAAGACAAGTGTGAGGAGTGAGGAGATACACGATGTGCGCCAATAAACTAGTACAATACGCAATAACATTATATTTTATATTGCAATTTGTAATATAAATGTCAAGTCAATAAATTTATGTAAAGGGAAAATAACTTTCACTCGCACGAGGATCATAAATAGAGTTTCAAAGTTGAATAAGTTGCGGCAAGCACACACACACACAGTTGTTTATTTAATGTACCGCCTGAAATCATAACAGCGTGTTATCAACCATATAAAAACTATCGCGACTTGATTGTCGACTGTCGACTCGTCTGGTATGTTGTACTCTCGCTCCCTCTCTCTCCCTCTCTCTTTCTCTTCCTCTCTCTCTTTCTCAAAGGACTTAATAATTGATAATTGATATGAAATATTTCTCTTACACACCTTTTCTTGCCTACTGCTGTACAAAAAACTCCTTCATCAATATCTTGTCTATGGTTTATACACTATACATTTTACATACCAGCACACAATTCAAAATGCAGTAGTTTGGTTTCATATTATATCTTATGTCGATTGATGTAAACGAAGCATGTGCATTGTCTATTGTGTATTGTATATGAGAAATGTATGATTTCTAAGTGTATGTGTATTACGTACCTTTGCTAGTGTTTGGTATGTATTTGTGTGTTATCCTTAGTCAAAAATCAGCAAAAACAGTATGGAAACTAGCAGCAATATAGACAACAGTCAGGAATCAACAGTAACATGTTTGAAATGTTGTGGCTGTAGCTGTTGTTGTGTACTCTGTGCTCTGTGCATTGTGGATATAGCATAATATGTAGATTGTGAGTATACAAATTGTAGAAGATTGTAGATTGTAGGTGAAAACATTACGTGCAAGTTTTTCTACACTAACGGCAGAAGTATGTAGATTGTAGAATGTGGAAGAATGTTTCAGCAGGCGTGACCCAGGTTGATTTTTCATTAAATTAGCATAGAAGGTTAAATATCAAAACAGAAATTTAACCATTTAACCAGGCGTGGAATTCAACACATAACATAACATAGCATACATGTATAATGTATCATGTAGACTGTATACCAAATGATGACACTCCTTGTATCTTCTATTGTGTTGATCATCTTACAAATTGAAATATCAGAATTCAAAATTCAAAAGATACTGTTTGTTTGAGAAAAGGTCTACAAAAGCAGTATAATATTCTATATTTTAGTAATATAAGTATAAGCTTCAAAATGCAAAACGATTATTGTCGTTTATTATTTATTAGTCATCATTTATTATTCTGTGGCTTAATATGTCTGTTTCATGTTTGATTGGCATTTTAAAAGAAGGAAACATCTTTATCTTGCCCCTTCATTGAACTGATGAAAAGTTTCAAAAAAAGTTGAACGTCTTAATTATAGACAGATGAAAAAGCCTGTTTGCTTTTTATTTTGTATGTGACCGCGCTAAGCTTATGAATTTTTAAACAGTCCAATTTCATTTGTTTTTTTGTTTATTTTTACAGCAAGAATACCAAGTGATGTACTTGCCTCAACCAGGAAGAGAAGTATATTCAACTTATTTGCAACCAGGAGTGCAAGGAGTGCAAGGAGTTTATCCGCAAGGAGGTGCAGGACAAGTCACCCCTCTCACAGCCTACCAAAGCCCAGGTACGTAATTAAAATAGATGTTTTTTTGTCTATTTTTACACCCAATATCACAATAATTTCAGTATAATTTCCAACATTCTTCAATGTCAATTTTCAATTTTTGCAATATTTAGCAGGAGCAAATGGACAAGTTGCAGCACCAGCCTCAGATATCTGGAGCTCTATTAACTGGAGAGATACAGGAGTTGCCCTTGCTTGCCTTGCTTTGGTCGGTGCAGGTTCCGCCATGTGGTAAGAAAATGTTCTACAAATTAAACTACACAAGTTGATGATTTAATGCAAGCAAGACTCATTCGATTAATCTATCTTTTTTATTTTGTACAGGTATCCCAGACTTGCCCACTTGAAAGCTCGTGCCATGAGAGAATTGTCTGACATGAAGTATGTTGAATTTTACTCATATACATTTATTTTATATATATATATTGGAGATCACTTTAGTTAAAAATACTAACCTGCTAAAATCTCACTAATTTCTAATTTTATCAACAGGGCCGAAGATGCTGGAAGAATGGCCAGAAGTGTGATGAGAGCTATTCAAAAATTCTCAGAGCTGAATAACCGAAATACAGCTGAGTAGAACGGAGAAAGACATAGACAAATCATAGCCATACTCTTATAGTAAATAACATAATACAAATACTTAATAACATAGTATACTCAGCTACAAAGAGAAAGAGAGAGAGAGAAAGAACCGTTTGAATTAGACTCAACTTGAACCATTCCGCAGAAAAGATGACGACGGTAACCCGACAATCTAAATTTTTGAATTTGCATAACGAAATAATTCAACTCCTACTATATGGACTATTATAAGCGAAATAAGATGTAAAACATACAAAATTACAAACATTATTGTACGACGTACCATTTACCAATACAAAATACATAGTTTAAATGATAAATTAAAAGAAAAGCTTATTCCTATAATGTAATATTTTAGTCGTAATTTCTAATATTGTGTAATGTAAAGAAAAAGACTACATTCTATATACTAGACACTAGACCAACGATAAGACAAGAATGAAAAGACTTGGAGAGTCACAAGACTGATTATTATAGAAAAAAGAGATAACTTTTACACTGTATTTTGTATCTTGTATCTTTTTACATTTTACGATAGCACAACATATCTATTTAATTTTATAATATTGTATATTACATAGATACAGGCAGAAATTATAGAAAATGTACAATGTACACAGACTGCCAGTATGGATGGGTATTATACTAAATTATATTTATTATATTATACGATACTTGTTATGAGAGTGTGTAGTGTGTAGTGTGTAACATGTAAGAGGTAAGAGGGAGAAGAAGAGTAAATGTAATGTAATGGTGAAGGTGGAAACTTGTCAGACTTGTTACTGTATATCACTATGTCTTGTATAATTTTATAATATATAGTATGTTTCTGTTCTGTATTCGTGTATTTCTAAGACCAAGTCTCTATCCTTTTCTATCTTCTATGCATATCAATTGAGCCCTCAGTTGACTCTTTCGTTTTCTCTGTCCGGAAGAAATTTCTCAAACTACTGTCATGTATGTTCTTTTATAATCATCATCATCACCATCGTCACCAATAGCAGCATTTTCTTGATTATTATTATTACTAACATTTAAACTGTTACTTGCACATTATATATAATGCTGTAATATCTTAATACTGAATACTGAATACCACTTTTTATCCGTCTCATCTGGCAACTGGTAGTCAGTTTACATGGAAAAAGTCGACTAGAATCAAATCAAATCAAATCAAATCATATCAAATCATGAGCGTACTTTTATGTATAGGAACATACAGAACAAACTGATGAAGATATATACAATATACAATACTACCATGTCTCATCATCATTCGTCATGCTTACCTGCACTGTATGTGTGGTATGTATTAATGTATTATGCATTGCATACACAATACACAACACACAACACAAATAAGTTATGTGGTTACAATACTTTACCAATAGAACAAACTAATAGCAAACACACATACTAACGATAAGTATAACACTACATTATATCATATTAAATCTTATACTACTTGATCGTTGTATTAAATTTAAGTATAAGTATTATATTATTATGATATTATAAATTTAATGTGTACGAAGACACATATAATATAGTATATAGTATAGTTAATAGTATAATACATGTTATAATTTGTGCTGTAATTTCTCTAAAAAATGTACCAAGTATCAAGAATCTAGAACCAAGTTGTATTAAAAATGTGAAAATGTAAACAAACAAATAAAGGTTAATGTCGTTGATTCCCATGTAATGATATTGATTCATCCCACTAGTTTACTTTTTTTAATAAAAATTTACTCGTATTTATTATTTATTATTGTCACATGGTATGGCACAATTTTATTGTTAAATAGTACATTCACATAAAATATAAGACATAAAATGCACTGGTTTTTTAATTGAACTTTGCCAATTGTATATTGTTGTACATTGCATATGGCATATTGCTTTCAGTATGTATAACGTCTTGATTTATATTATGTTAAGTTTTACCTTTTACCCCATTCATATCTTTTCAACAGACAACCAACTGCACAACTGCATACAAAACACAACACAAGCAAAATGCACACAATAACTTGCTACAATCTACGAAATGTAGAAAATGTAGACTTTCTATAAACTAAAAATACATAAAAAGTAATTAAGTAATAACATTATGTTTTCATTTGCTTTCTTCATTTTTTTCCTTGAGTAATAAGTATTATTTATTAAAATGCAGCAAAAACTAAAATGAAATCAGATATAAAACATAAAATATATCATCACCATAAAACCATAACAGTAAAAACTCTGCAATATATGTACCTACACATTACATTTTACACATTGTTGTATCTTTTATCTGGTATCTAGTAAGAAAAGTCTGTGAAGCCAACGAGCAACGACAGAGATTGAACAATTTTTTCCGGAAACATAATACATTACATATACACTTTCATAATATAAGCGTGTATACTGTACATTGGATATAGAGGTATAGCAACATATGACAGACATCAGATAAATGAAATGTACATTTTACTTAGAATTGAACAATGGATTCATGGATTATTCAATCATGTAGAATATACAATGTACATAGTATAAAGTATAAGATGAATCTACAATATACTGAGAACTGCAGTATTACCTATTACATACTACAGTGAACAGTGTAATATTAGACATTATTACCGTAAAGGGACGTGTTGATTAATGAGCATAAAAAACTGAGTAATAACTAAACGGACTTTCATGTTCAAATTTGCATAATTTTAGAATGAATTTGGTATTTGTTTCACCAAACATGATATAATAGTTGTTGGTGTGTTGGTGTGTGTAGGAAAAGGCAAGCAGGAGGACGACTATAGGTCAGGTCTTCTTGATTCTTGATTAAATTTTCTTCTTCTCCTCCTTCGTCTTCATCTTTGTTTCTTCTTCTTCGTTCTTCGTCAAATCATTTTCCGGATTCCAAGCTCTTCTTTGCCTTCATCTTCTTGGTTTCTTCTTCTCTTGTTTGGAAAACTTGCTGGCCCACAATTCAATTCATTTCATTTTGTTTTATGTGTACAGTGTACAGTATACTGTACACTGCAAGAGTTTATACTTTGTCATGTACATGTACAAGACCACATGTACATTGTACAGTACATGCTACACGATAGATGATATACACTATAGACAACAACCTTTAAAGGTCTTTTCCATTGGAATTTTATATTTTACATTTTATCCAAACAATTAATAAAAAATGCAAGACACATTCAAAATTCAGACACATTTGTAGATACATCATACTTTTAGTACACTACATACTACACACACACACAATTTTACAGTTGCACATGATACAAACGTTTACAATTTACAACAGGCAGACACGCAATATTGTTTTTCGTAGAAAACCTAATAGAGTCAAGTATCAAGTATCAAATATGAGGTATACATATTTTATTTTATATTATGAATTATGAGTACAATTAAAACTTATAAAACCATCCTGCGTTCATTTAATTTGTAAGCAGTGGAAAAAGCTGTAAAAGCGATCTAACATCTAACCTCTAGTGTCTGGTCACTTGTTGTCTGGATTTCCCAATTTTTGTCCATAACCATAACCATATAATCCGTAAATTTAAGGGTAGTATAAAGTACAATAAACAATTATCCTTTGATATTTGATGTGGGAATAGATAGCAGTAAACAGTTAACAGTAATAATTAGTAAATAAATATGGTAAATAAATAGGTAACAAGTAACAAAATTATGTAGTATTTAATATCTTTGACTGGATTAGAAGGTAAATTAAATCATGGACAGGTGAAAACGGAGCAGTTTGCCTTTGAATCCTTCATCGCGAGTACAAATGCTCGGTACTGCCTTTGGTAGCTTCTGGGCACAAGGTTTTCAGCATGTCTGGAAAGAAAATATTATAAAATTCATTATTCATCAGTGACATTGTACATCAGACATCAGTAATAAACTTGCAAGAACAAAGCAAATACATAGTTTTGGATACACCATATCGTGCTTTCTAAACAGTTAAAAGTGGATTTTAAAGTATATATTAATAATCCACATGTTTACTGGGTACTGTGGGTACACAACTAATTTTAGTGAGTAGTTTAGTTAGTAGGCACATTGTACACGATGATTTTTCCTCGTACTTGTATGTTTATATCGAGTTTGGAATTACATTTAGGTGATCTATTCTGAACATTATTATATCATTAACTCTCAATTCTCAATCAAGTTTTGATAGTTGAAACGATAAATACTGTAGACTGTGACTTTGTGAATCGTGAACTATTGCTTTGAAGATTGAGGATTGACGTAGATGATGTCAGCTACGACAGAAGGTTTGTGTATATACCCTTGTAGGCAACTCGTAACTATTAGTATGTATTTTCGTCTGCAATCTGCATTGTAGAGGGTTAAAGGTACATAATTCCCTCTGTTCATCATGTTTGTTGAATAAAATGTCTGATATGATTACCGTATAACGAGGAAATGCTGCTATAAAAATAAAGAGATTTGAATGATACATGTACAATGTTGTACATATGTTTAATGTGTGGAGGTAGATAGTAGATACTATACAGATTACAGATATTATTCTTTTTGATACTTTCACAGTTCAGCAAGTACAAAAACGATGTACAATTATTCTCTACATTCTACACGCATAAAAATTAACCATATGAACCTCAGATGCACAATTCACAACAAAAAATACAAAGTGTACCTGTACACTCTATATTGTGCACTGTACATCAGGAGCATAATCATGTATGTGCAAAAGTAGCAAGTCGTAATCTCATCAGCTACAGATTACACATGTACAATCAAAGATGTAAATATCTACATATTTTAGAGATGAATCTCTGCATATGAACTATAAACGTTAAACACATGCACATTGTCCTGTTATAATCTCTCTTTATTCTATTTTGTATGCTGTATACTGTACACTGTATGTTCATTTTGAATTGGATTGGATTGGACTTGAATTTGTGAATTTTCAATTGAATAAATATCTGTGGATCACCAAGAGATTTCCAATTTATACACTTATTTTTTCTCTTGCTTTCATCATACCTAACAACAACAACTAACAAACAGACAAACCACACGCAAATTTTAGCATACACTATACACACAAAATCAAAGTCAAAATGTAAATTATTTAACTCGATTCTCTGTACCCATTATACTGTTACAATTCTATTAACCACCAAAGGTATCAAAATGAGATCCAGTTTTGAAAATGATCTTTTCCTTTCTAGTCTGTACACTGTACAGTGTACAGTGTAAAGATTAAAGATGTAAGATGGCAGATAAAGACTACGATGAACTATCAAGTTTCTAATGAGCTAATATTAATTAGATAAAAATTAAACTTTTGACGCTTGAGTTTTGACGTTTGCTCTGCATTTGCTTCTTTATCCTGTGAATGTGTTTATAAAATGTAGAGATAATGTCAACTTGCGATAAAATAGAATTCTATCTAGATTTTAGTTATCAGTTATGAGCATGCTAACGAGAAAATGAATTTTTTTGACACAATTTCTATTTCATTTTCTACCTTTGATGTGATGTTTGATGTTACTTACATTTTTTACAGATGAGAGATGAGACTAACATGATTAAAAATTGAAATGCACTCAGTTTTGAGTTTGGAGTTTTGAGCTTTGAGTTTGGAGTTTTGACGGTGGAAGCATCTACTTATTCGCCACCGTTACAAATTTATGCATATCTATTCAAAACTTTGTGATAAAATAGCAAACTTTTTGCCAATTTTTTTCACAGGTACTGTAAATAAAGTAAGTATACACAAGATACAAGACAGAAGCCAAAAAATTGTGCCTACATGTGTATCCGCATTCTACACTCTACATTCTACATTCTAGTAGTACATTATTTCCATATTTTGAATAAATAGGTAAATAAACAAAAAAATTGAGATGATATTCATTATTCATTCATCTTGCCAAACATCTACCATCCTTCAATTAGTAACTAGGTATTTACATTATATTATTTATACATTACTTGAATCCTTATCCCAACCTATCGTCATCATCTATCAGAATCATCATCTTTTTCATGAAAAATGAAGATGCACCCGAATAGTTTACGTTAGATATTTCTAGAATAGAAAAAAGTAACAAAATATGCACATGCATGTATAATGGATAGTTTAGAGTGAATGAGCATGAGAAAAAGTAAGTCAGTTTGTTTGGGGCTTGAGGCATGGGGCCAATAAAAAATGATCATGGATTCAATTCTTCTCTTTTCACCTTCTTGTGGTGAGTATTGAGTATCACACAACACACAACATACAATAAATAGCCAAATATTGTACCAAAAACTGACAAAAAATTATAACACTTTATACTGTAGATGCACATTTAATATGCATTCTTGCACAGATAAAACTTGAGCCAGTGAACTACTGATATTTGGTAAATTAGTATTTGATTCATAAAATACTTTCATTTACACACGTACGTACTTTTTTTGTACTTGTGTTTGTATTTGTTGTAGAGGTGAAGATTGACTGCTGACATTGAAACAAAATTCTGCTCCAAAACTCAAACTCAAAGTCAAAGTCAGAATCAAAGTCAGAGTCTGATTACACAAAATACTTTTGACCTACTCTTTTCACCATCCCTGCTCCTGTTCTATCTACCAGTCTGTCTCTCTCTCTATATATATACACATATTATTTACTCCTATCCACACGTGTTCTATTTAAGTTGAAAATACCAAGTATGAAGTACAAACTGCAAAGTACTTATGAGGAACGAGTGAATCAAAATGAAATGAAATTTTGAACGCGTGTAAATGCATGTTTGTGCATGGATTCATTTGTTGGTTTGTGTGTAGTTACAAATGTTATATGATATACCTTGTTGGCTTTTGTAGTAGTTGTACTTAGCTAGTAGATACATCAAACATGATATAAACTAAACTGTCCATCTATTATCTATCTGTCCATCTAAATCAACAGGAGCACGAACTACATCATACACCATACTTCATATTTCATATTTAATACTTCAACATTGAAAGTAAACACAATTTGTCAGTGTAACTAGTGCGTGGAGTTATGAATTAGCAAAAATGACGCTAATTAATATAATATGAAACAATGTACTTATATATCCACAATATACATATAAATTGCAAATTGTGTTGTATTTTGTATTACTCATGTTATTATACGGACGGAAAGAAGTACAAAATATATACAAAAGCCGAATAAGTAGTTGTTAGTTTAGTCCTAATATAAATACCGTAAAATGTATGATGTACAATGTACAACGTTCGAAATATGAGACTTAAGAACAAAAAAGTTAATCTGTATTGAAAAAAACATTGCTATTATTAATAATTAATAATATTTGTTTTTATGGACAAGACTGGTAAGAATTTTTCTCTCTTTTTGTCCGAGTTCTTTTGTCTAGAGTCTAGAATCTTCAATCCTACACCAGATTATTCGTGTTGAATAGAACTGGACAATCATTTCATTATTGATATTATTGATATTGACACAAAAGTACACATAGTATCCATATTCTAGAGGAAAGTGAATGAGAGAAAAGTTTTTGAGAGTTTTTCTCTAAGACGTAAACTACCTACTGAGATTTCCAATCATATTAAATCCGACGGGGATAGAAAATTGTTTGTACATTGTACATTGTGCATTTGTATTTGTACATGTAACTTGCTACATCCTCCGATGTAATGTGATGTGATGTAAGATATGATGTAACCTATTCTAGAATCTAGAATCTAGATTCTAGCATTCCCACTGCTGACTTAGAAAGTCTCTGAAGGACATTTTTATTAAATTTGCCATGTTTTCTTCTACACCCATCACAAACTCACTCACTCCCTCTTACTTTGTGTTTTCTCTTATATGAAATGGAAAAGTGTTATCCTCTCGATTCTCGATCACCATTAGATTTGTAGTCACTTTCCAGAATCCGTTTCACACCGCTGCCGCTGAGAAGCAAGATCAATACTCAATACACACACATTGTACATATATATTTTGCAAGGTTATGAAATAAAAATACGAGTTTGGAGGTTCTCTTTAGACATGGAACACGGCTTTGCAATGTGTTATCTAGACTCTGGATTCTAGATTCTAGACCTTATTGAGGATTATAGCTTTAGATCAAAAATTCAGAACCGAGGTGAAGGTCACACGAACCAAAAGTTGATGCATAGTGTGTTTAGTGTTTATAGAGAAAATAAAAAGTAAGAGGAAAAGTAACCTTTTATCCAGATTTTCCCCTACACTTGACGTCTTAAATGATTTTGATTCTTATGAAAAGTGAAGTTTAAAATATACCGTACAAAATTATTTTACGAGTGTAAAGTGTACATGGTACATTTAGGTTTACCAGATTTTGTTATTCTTACAAAATGTTGACTTGATACTGGATACATTGTGTAATATGCAGCAAGTTTAGGGAGGAAAAAAAGAGATTAATATCACTTACTTATCAATTAATCCCAAGTCGGTTATTCCATATCTGTTACAAAATGATCCAGCGGTGCATGCAATCCTTTCCAAACACTCATGTTTGTCCAGAGCTCGAGACACGGAGGACATTAAAGCATCTGTTGCGGGCTGAAATGGAGAGGAAAATGTACATTATTTCCATCTTTCCACACTTTCCTTTCAAAATGCATAAACTTCCAAAGCATTCATCTCTTTATCAGTTTACTTTCTACAGCCTTCAAGATCCTCTAATCTACTCTTTTCTTTTCCAGTTAAGGAAAAAATGAATCTCTTTTGCAAACCAAGTAAACACGATAAATAAATGAGCAAATACTGCCTTTTTTACTGTACTCGTTTTACAACATGAGTTAAGTATGGCTTATTCTTTTACCTTGATGGACGAGATTGAGGGTAGTGCATTTGAGAACCAAGAAGAGATTGATCGTGTTGTGAGAACAGGAGCAAGTTTCGCTTCAAAAGATCCCAGGACAACGTACATAACTACAAAAATGGGTGCAGAAATTCCAATCAAAATTAATGGAATGAGTACGTAATCAATAGCGCCTTTCACTGGAACTGGTGGTGGGCCCCCTCCTCCGCCTCCTATAGATCCACCACCACTGTGACCATCTGTGGTAATAGCGGGCAAATTTCCAGCCCCGGCACCATAACCATATCCATAACTTGCGGGTGGGGCGGGAGGTGGAGGTCCTACAGAAAAAAGTCAAGTATCACACATTAAATCACACTGTAAATTATAGATTATGTAAAGACATTTGTTTATATTTTATATCCATTGTATCTATTTCACCGTAAGAAGAAGGCGGGGGTCCGTAGCTAGAGGCGGCTACAGTTGGTGGTGGGCCTAAAGAATTAAAATTTTGTTTCAGTCAAATCCTTTAAATAGATGTGCTTTACCAATTAACTATATAAAATGTACACAGTTCATTATAATTTATATTTTGTACCGTATGTAGGGGTGGGAGTTGGCGGTGGACCTGAAACAGAAACAAACGTGAAAAATATTTTATGGCATACGGTAAAACTTTATGAAAACAAAATCGTAGTGGACAATTTGAATTTTTTGTTCATTTTTAGGAAGCGAAGCTAAGTATTGAAATCGTCGTGTCCGCCTCTCTGTGTACAAAAGTTCAACCAGCCACCCAGCGGACACGTTTTTAACTCGTTTATGGCGCCAGCTAGTGGAAAAACAAGGGGACAATTTTTAAGAATGCGTGTGACTGTGGGCAGAGGTGATTCCATATTTTAATAGTCAGCTTTGCTTCCGGAGCCTAAAGCAGTTAAGATTTTAAGGCGATATAAAATCATCACAAAGTGAGCAGTTTTATTTTACCATACGATGGTGGAGCGCTGTATACTGGCATTGGCGGAGGCGGTTGATTGTACCCCCCTTGAACAGGAGCAGGATATCCGTATTGTGGAGCTGGAACTGGAGGGGGAGCTGGTGAATCATACCCACCTTGTGAATAACCGCCTGTATTTGAGTTTGAAGATGGTGCTGTCATTTGTTGAGGCGCTTGTCCTTGTCCTTGTGAAGGAGCAACTAAACCTTGAAATGAATCCTGTTGTGGCTGTTGTTGTGGTTGTTGTTGTTGACCTGAATCAGATGAATCGGACCCTGATCCTGTTGTAGTCAGAGATGGTAAATTTGCCATTCCCTGTCCGTATCCATAGTCATTCATCGGAGGAGCGGGAGCAGGAGAATTGTAGGACGAAGATGGAGGAGCTTGATAGCTATTGTATCCAGACTGAGGATCAAGTCCACTATCATCTCCAGCTACATCAGTATCCCGAGTATTGCTATTGCTATTGTAGTTATTGTAATTGTAATTATTATTATTGTTAAAGCCAGCTGCTCTTGCATTTGTATTTGTGTTTCCATTGGAATTGGCATTATTATTTGAAGAATCCAGGTTACTATTCATGGATGCTGGGTAATAATAATGATAAACAGTTTTCCCATCTGACGGATTATTATTATTATTATTAAATGAGTTGTAACTTGAGGTTGAGTAGATTGGTTGTCCGGCCTGATTTGAATTATTGTCTCCTGCATTTTCACTAATCTTATTTGATCCTGAATCGGAATCAGTTGGAAGATTATATCCATAATATTCACTTTCAGATAGTTCTGTATTTCCTGTAAAATCAATTTACCGTATTTATTCTTCCTGGCATCACAATTACAATTTACAATTCATTTTTGTACTAACTAGTAACTCACTTACCGGATTCTCGAACTTTGGCGTAGCTGGAAGAGGCCGGAGCTTCATATTGCACTGCTTTCTGTTCACGATTACCTTCCAATCGATTTTTAATCAGTTGTTTGATTGTCTCTGCATCTGAATCAATCTCAACTTCAGGTGCTTGACTCACTTTGGTAGACTCGAAGAAAGAACCAGAAGTTGACAATGGACTTTTTGTACTTTCTGAAATTAATTTGGTTACGAATAAGTATTTTTATGCTGTTTTCTGTTTGAACTTTGTATCTAGAATAAAAGGAAGAAAAAAGTACCTGCATAAAGCGTACTGGAACTGTGGTAATCTAGGTCAAACTGGTTATTTGTTGGGTCCGTGGCTGTTTGCAATTTACTAGCTGTCGTGTCATATTCTGCCCCGTCTTCTGTACTATATTCGAAGGGCGGTTCGGAAAATAACGTTCCTTCAAATGCGTTGACCGGAGCTGTCAAATTTTTTTCTAAAGTAGCCGTACTATTTAATTTTATTTGTTTTTCAGTCTGATTTGCACACTCACTAAATCCAAATAGGATTCCAAATAATAAAAATATCACTGTTGTCTTCATTTTGAAAAATATTTTTATTTAGTAGAAAAGAAATCAAAAGTCAAAAAGTCCCTTTGTGTTTTTTATGCACTGGAACTGGAACGTACACGTTTAACAATAACTGGATTTAATAAAATTTCTTAAATTTTCCTTCACTTTTCCTTATCCAAGGTGTTAATTTTTGAAATTTAGTTAGTCTTTCTAATGATCACTTTAAACTGAAACTTGTCTTTGAAAAAAATTGTTCCAAATTACTTTTCAAGTGTCTTGCAGCTTGTCGTTTGTAGTTTGTCTTGGTTTTTGAATTTAGGACACAATGACGATAACGATTACAACTTGTCTAATGTCTGTTGTCTCATGTCTCATGTCCTGTAGCTGTCAGAATCAACACCGATCTGGAAATAAAATTAAGGAACAAAGACAAGACGTGTAGAGTTTATGGCTTATGGTTTATAGTTAATAGTTTACAGTAGATTACAGAGTGCAGATTCATTTGACTTTAAGAGTAGTACTTGAGCGTTGAACTGACTGCAAAATCTAAAATCTAAAATCTAAATTTAAATTTAAATATATCGGTCATTTTCTACTAGAACCCGTTAAAGTTCCATAAACAATACATTTTGTGATACACGTATTATGTATTATCTATGTCACCTCTGACTCCTCATTGCTCATTACCAAGTTCATATGTAATAATAATTACACTGCGCATACGTTTCATGAGTAGAAGCACAAGTATCTAGACACAGCAGACTCAACAGAGTCAGAGTCAAAGGAAGAGCAACAACAAATTTAACCCATTTATTTTATATTCATTCATTCATTCTATTTATTTATGTAGATGTATACTGTATACTGAAAAGACGCTGCCCGTTGTACAAAAATAATATTATACAAGTCAGTATATTATGTATTATGTATGACGTACAATGTAAAGTCATTCACAATCCACAAGATTTCCTTTACGTCTAAACAGTTGATTAGCATCAATTTTCAATCTCGGCTCATTTTTCATGCAACACGGAAGAAAAGACGTCATATACCTATTACCAATAGCACTAAGCTGATATTTACACTATATACATGTCTATTTTAATTCTACGTTGTACATTGGACACACAAGTACTAGACCGATTTTGTTCTCTGTTCTGTGTTCAATGCAATACACATTTTTTACCTATACGTAATTTTTAATTTTGAACGGAACAACGGAACAACATTGTACATTCTACATAATATGTTATACGTTTGGTAGTTGATAGAACAAAGATGTTCCTGACTGGGTTACGTAAGAAAAAATGATTTTTTTGTCTACGTATTAACAATTAACACACAGCATTCCAAATTCCTAGTTCTTTGGAGCTAAATATGATTTTTTCGTCTCACCAAGTCAATTGTTTATTATAAAACAGAAAAATACATGCTTATACAACGAGCTTTCAGCTCAGATCTTTAAAGCTCAAAACTACATACACACAGAATTTTTAATTAAGTAAAGTAGGTGTAAATTCTTGGATAGCTCTAAAACCTAAAACCGACAACGGAATACCGCAGAGCTGTTTCTCACAGCTCTCAGCAGCAGAAAATTAAGGACAAATGAGTAGGATAAAATGCAAATACTTTGAAACTCTGGCCAGTTAAAAAGGAATGAAATTATTTAATGCATAAACTTTTGTCCTATCTACTCTATGTATACACGATACATGTGCAACGTACAAAATGCATTATAACAATCCTGCAGATTTAAGATGCTTTCAAGACTCAAGACTCGAAGAACATTCAAAATTTTAAGAGCATCAAAATTCAGTTTTGAGTTTTAATTTTGAGAAATAATTTTTTTATACGCTTGATTTCCTTTGAAATGCTGGATGCTGGATAATGAACTGTAGTAAAACGGTAAAAGGGAAACAAAGCCATTGAGATATCACTTTATGACATGTCAAAATACAGTAGTGTTATCTCACTATTTGTTAATTTTGACAGGTTGATGTTGGATAAATTGTGTTGATAGTTGATAAGCAATTATATAAACACAACAAACGCGGTTGTATATTTTTACTAATGAATTTCATATGAATTTGGGGATGCATTTAGTACGATTAATCAGGCCAAAATAACAACTCAAAACTCAAAGCTCAAAGCACACGCACTTTTCAAATATTCTAAGCTCGGAACTTCTAAACTCCAAACTTGAAACATGGCACGCAATTCCACCATGTTTGTTTTTATATGTGTACATTTCAGCTAAGTGATTTTTTTAATGAAAAATGAAGCGAAATGTCCATCGTGCGTATGCCATATAATAAAATTTGTAATTTCCTCCACGACAGCTTGATCAGCTGTATACTGATCAGTTGAATACACGCACTTCCATTCGTAATTCGTGAATTCGTGTTCATATTTGTTGCAAATTTATATTTGGAACAATTTTCTTATCAAATGGTAGATTAGTGAAAGTAGTTGTCAAACTACTGATATTTTACCAGATTGAGGGAACATGGAAATTGCGTGTTAAGTGTAAAGTGTAATCGCACAAGGCATATTCGTGATCTTGGGACATTTTACTTGTGTGTGTTTGTAGTTTGTACAAAGTATAATTCTCAATTCTCACTTTTATTACAATTAGTCGCTACTATTTTGTGGAATTTTATTCATTTTCTTACTTATTAGTTATTTAGTGCTGTTAAATACTAAATACACGCATAAAATAATCTACATACAATATCATTTATTTACTTTTTGCTCATTTCAATACAAGTATTATTGCAAATAAAGCTCAGAGTTCAGAACTCACAAACTAGGAACTAGGAATTTTAATGATAATTTTGGTGAGATTTGGTCCATAACGACAAGTGAATGTCTTGAATGTATGTAAAAATTTTCGCCTTGTAAAATGTAATTAAATCAAAATTTAAGAGTCCGTCTCAAGTCTAAAGGGTTGACTAAAACTCCTGCCTCAATGCTTAATGCTCATTTCATATGCGTAAAAGTACCGTACCGTAGACTCATCTCTCGTCCCTCGACTCTAGTCTCTCATCTTCTCAGTTAAATGAAGACGATGACTCCATATCGAGTAATTATTCAATGAATGTTGAACATAAAACATTCAAATACATGTACACATGTACAGTGTACACGGCAATGTGTATAAAATTTGTATTACAGGGGTACGTTTCAGACTTAAGACAGTGGTTTAGCGTATAGTGTGAGGAAGAGAAGTGACGATTCATACACAAACTATGAACTACAGTTTATCCTTACGTTTTCAACCAAACAACACTGAATACAATACAATACTCAGTACATTAGTAATAGTATCAGACATGCAGCATTTTCTTATGGTGTATCTTTGAAAATCTTGCTATACAAAGGAGAATTTTACGGAATTGTATACGCCATATTTTACCTTTTACCACACAAGTACAATTGAGTTGGATAGCTATTCAAATGCATGGTGCAGTGTGCATATTTTTTTGGTATTTGGTTAGATCATTTTCCACGGAATATCAGAATATCAGTACGTTTGTATTATGTATATGTATGTAAGTCTGTATTACACAGTCACTGTTCAGTTTTTCCCTAATTTACAATCAGCAGCTCAAAACTCGAAAAGCAGCACACTCAAATTTAAAATTGTAGGTTAATTCTGTTTTCCTTTGATTTTGAGATGAAAATCGTTTGAGCTCATTATCCACTTGAGGTGATTTTAGCTTCTCATTTGTATAATATGTAGTGTGTATCATGTACTTTACGTTTTACATATACTCCAATGGGGAATAGGGAAACAAAGCCACTCCATACTACACAAAATCCCTATTTAATACGATAAATAGGTTAGCTTGAGATTATGAAGCTTTGGAAATTGTAAATTGGAGAATGGAGAATGCAGAGATTTTATAGACAAAGTAGAAAATACAAAATTGTAAACTATTTCAGTTCAACTAACAAGTGGCTAATTTTTGAAAAAAAGATTTGAAACCGCATTTCACAGTTTACAGAACAATTTGCAACAATTTGATGCAGTGTGCATTTTATGTTTTTGCAGAGATCCTGGATCCTGGAGTAAAAGTGTTTGCTGCAGTACAAAGCATGCCGAAACCATGTACAAAGTGTAAACCACTACATACTGCACAATATCATTTTCTTTGCATAATCTAGTCGTTTACGCTAAAAAAATTGTTGTTTTCCAAACAAACAATGTGAACACTTTTCTCATTTTGGGATCGTTTTCTCTTTCTGCGGTTTGTCCATGGTCCATGTTCCATGACAAATAACAAGGAATGGCAAGACAATATGATGTTTCTCATTACACTTTTCATTCTGAATTTCTCTCTATCTAATCCTGGTCAGAAAATTCTGATTCCTCTTTTCTCTTTAGTCTTCGCTACGTGATTCTACTCGGACTTGGCGATTCTCCAGAAAAATGCAGGTCACCGGTCACCGCTCTGCCTTGCTTGCTTGTGCATGGTGCGAGGATTTTGGGCTTCAAACTATGACGACTATTCTATTGACTACCGACTACCAACAACCTAATGTACACTTTACACATGAAGATATTGAGATGAGCACAAGGCGACGAAGTAGGTAATATCTGCAGTCTGTAGATCTGTAGAACTGCAGAACGGAATTTCAGGGTGTGCAGAAAGGTCAAATTTATCTCGTTAGTTCCATAGTTTTACATACGACATACGATTATAATTTATAATAACTTATTAATGAAAAAACGGACATTTCAAAAAATTATCGTCTACTTACACTGTGTAAGTTACACAAAATACATAATACAAATGCTATGCATGTGTAATACATTCCCCGCTGTTATTAATCATTCTCATTTCTCATTACATTATGAATCTTATAAAGTTCAAAAAAAATAAATACATTTTTATCATTTGCATCCCAAAAAAGATGGAGAAATAGAGAAATTTACATTACATTACCACTCACAAATTGTCTTGTGTATTTACCGCATTTAAATTTATACACTGTACAATGTATGAATTGAATTTCAAATGTCAGTTTCAAAGGACAGTATTTCTACGGCTGAAATTTGAGCTGAAAGCCAAGTGTGATTTAAAAAATGTTTTTTAAATAATTTAACTATAAAAGCTGTTAACCAAGCCCAGCAATACCAATTATCAAACACCAAACGGAGTACTTTAAAAGAGGTTAGTGGCAATTAATTTCCATAATTTAGTTTGAGAGACAGAAAAATCGGGGAAAATACACAAAATGAAAAATGAGGCAAATTGACAAATTATCTTCAGTCTTCAGTTTGCGCAAGTCTCAAGTGAAGTGTAAGCAATGTACTCTGATAGAGTATTACATATTAAATTGCAGTTTATAGTTGAAGAGGATCTTCATATAAAGTCAAATGATTGATTAATTTAATGTAGAATGTAGGCAAAAGTGGAGTATGTGCATGTACTACATGATCCAACATCTAACATCCAAGATCAATGAATAAAAGTAATAATAATTAGGCTATTAAAACGCTCATAACATTATGTATATGTGTGCAAATGACTAATATTGCACTGATGATGATGGTGTGGATGCTTCCTCGTTCTTTTCCTTTATGTTCTGTTTTGAGCCTGCTGTGGCTCTGTTTTTAATTCATATGAAATGATTTATTATGACACTTTGGTCCTAGATGGTCTGCTCATCATGTCATGGTCAGGGCCGTGACAAAGCGTAAAAAACTCTCCTTGTTTGCTCAACTACCAGAGAAAATCCTATTAAAGTTATTAAAACCGCAATAAAACATGCCAACAAATTGTTAGCATGCCGTCGTCTGCAGTCTTCAGTCTACACTGTAAAATCTACAGTCTAGAGTCTACAGTCTATAATCTGCAGCAGTGAGCTTCAATGTACAATCCACAATCTACAATAACCCGTCACAATATAAATAAACGTCTGCTTTGGTTTAGTTTTGACTTCGCACATGCAACATAGAAAATACAACATGCAGAATACTGTCGCAAACATGAAGGAACGCAAACACTCAAGCTCAAGCAAAAGCTCAAAGTGTGTTGTAAAAATATCATGGGCATTCCATTTTTTGCACAGCCTTGCTCAACATTGAACATTGAAGGAAAATAATAAATAATAATCCCTTTTTGACATGTATTTTTCAGCTGGCACTGCAATAGGAGTCTTTTTCGGTTGATTGTATTTGTAGATTGTAGTCACATATGTATTTGGTCTAATTGGCAATTATTATTCATAACCCGATTTTTTTCATAGAATTCAAGAATGTAGAAATTCACCAACGACATGATATTATTATGGATTGTTGAAAGTTACTCAAGTGGACTAAGGATTAACAATCTTCCGACTTTTATCATTATGATGTACATGTTTGTATACAGTATACAGACGAGTGAGAAAAAAACGACGCTTTATATTAGTTATTTTAAACCGTGAACCGCAAGAGTAAAAGTTTGTCGATAGATGTTTGAATCTCAAATCAAGACTTGAAACTTGAATGAGAAATAAAAAGTAAACGTGAGCCTTGCATTTATTTATATAATTGAAATCACAAGTAAGCCGAATGATTTTACATGATACACTTTCCCTCTTTTCCATTCCATTTGCAGCTTGTAGTTTGTTCTTTGTACACTGTACACACGCAGATCAAAAACATCAATAATCCATTTATTGACTGTGAACAGTGTTTGATGCATTACGCATAAGTACAACATACAAGTCAAACGCCGTCGTCTTACAAAGAATAAAGCCGTACGCTTGTAACTTGTAACTGGTAACGCTGTTACTTTTAACCTGTTATAAGTTACCAAAGTCACCGCTGTTAATTGACTTTTATCATCTGACATTTGAATTGTAAATTGTAACAACTAAAAGCACGGTCAACAATCAACAATAAAAATGAGAATCATCCTCTTGTTTCTCACTCAACGAGTTTAAGGCTTTTCTTCACTTGCTCATACTCCGTATTCCGTATTCCATTTCTGTTCATTACATTGCAATATAACGTCATAGCACATTTTTTTATGCAAAAAATGTCAATTTTCATCTCATCCTTTTCTGTACATCTACATTTGCATATGCATTCACATCAACATTAAAAGAAACAAATAGGTAAGATACACAAAACATTTACATTTCGAACATTGAACATTAAACATTCATGTGAATTATTCAATCAAAATTGAAAATGCATATTAGAGATCAACAGAATGAGGCCCAGTTCTGTGATAAAAGCAAAGCCAAGCAAAGCAAGAACGGAAAAAAAGTAGTAAAGAATAATGTTTGTAGATTGTCGATAGAAAGTTCCATTTTTGGTCACAAACAAAAAGAACAAAACAGATGAATGCTAAATCGCCTCACCACTCACCACACAATGTAATACATTCTTTATGTTTGGAATTTGGAAAAGGAGCAAGAATTCTGATTACGTAGTCATCAGAATTAAAAACAAAAATTGCATATGTACAATTATTGACTTTACATTTTTTACATTTTACAATTTACAGCAGATAGGGTAAAAAAAGGAAACTTGTGGTTCGTAATGAAAAGCGTGCATGTAAATTTGTAAATGAAGAAAACCTCAAACATTAAGTATCTACTTTGATATTCTGCTCTCTGTTCTGACCGCTCGATATTCAACATTCAACATTCAACATTTCTTTCATTCAATCTACATTCTATACATGAATGTACTTTCATTTGTCAACTTGTAAAAAATTTGTGCGTATTTACTCTACTAAAATATCTATAATATTAATAATCAATATTATTGTATGGTGTACTGTATAATTTGGAGCATATTCAAAACTCTGGTTTCTAGTTTCTGATTTATATATTTACATTTATTTGTATACGTTTATTTAGAGTAATTCTTTAGATACTTTACTCAAGAACGAGAATTTTAACATGTATAATATTTATTATTGCCATGTTGCTTTTGTTTTTGTCTTTGTTACATTTGTAATTTGTATCGTATTTACTTCAATTATTTCAAGACTGGAAATTGGAATGGCATGATCTGTCGTCAACTGTCCGTTGTCATACTTTTATCGACTAAAACGACTACGTCTAATAAGTTTAGTGCCCAAGAAACTGTCTCCGTTTTCAAGAGTGGATAAAGCAACACTGGCACTGGGCAATGGAAAGTTAATGTCTCTAGTCTCTAGTTTCAAACATATGTTTCATAATTTTGATAAAAAAACTGAATTTATTATTATTTTCTAGTTTCTAGTAGCATCAATAATTATTATGCATTATTGTTCATGTTTTTGTGAAGTCTGGGCTCTGGACATGAAAAAACATTTTGGTATCAAGTTTTATCCAATTATGAAATTTTCGAAGAAATTATATTATATTCTTGAATCTTGTGCATAAAATACAATGTTGGACAACGGATGGGGAAACGGGAAAACGGGAAAATTGCAAATTCTAATTGTTAATTTGATACACGATCCACTGGATGGATGTAATAGATGGAAAGAAGGTAGAAATTTTAGAATTGGAGCAAAAATAGACTGAATTGTGGTTTGTGAACTGCATATAAAATATCTGAAATGCGGAAAAAGAAAGGAAAAAGAAAAACGAAAAGATGTGGAAAGAGAGAAGAGAGAAAGAAACATTGCGTGTCTTTCACATCAAATATGTATAGAATATATTATGACATGACCATTGCATCTCTACTCTCTACGCCGCTACATTTCTCCATGTAGTTTGGAGAAATTTTGTCAAATGTGTTCAACGTTCATGTTTTCCATACTTCGTTAGCTTAGTTGAGTTGAGTTGAGTTGAATTTGGCCGAGGAAAATCGATGGGGAGATGTCGCAAAAATAATGTGTATAATGCTTCGTTATCCACCGTACAAGAAAGAATAAAACTTGTGTTTTTTCTCCATCTCCGTTACTTCCTTCTTGCTACTGGCATCTCCCGTTATGTCATTTTCCTTGATAAAATTTTCCTATTCCCTCTAGTTTTTGGATTCTTTTACCAGTTACACTTTCAATTTTCATGAAACTTTGACTGTTTGCTGTGCATTCACATTACTTTTTCTTTCCTAAAATTAAGATGACTAAAATAAAATAAAAATACAGCGGAAGGAGAATCGAGACTGAATTATGATGAAGAAGAAGAAGAAGAAAAACTAGAAGACGAGTAAAGGCAAAAGCAAAAAAACTATCTCAAACATTCCGCAGTTGTTTTTCTTGCACTCATAAAGTGAGGTATCTGTGTCATGCAAATGGATCTCATTTTTGAATTTTTGATGACAAACTGCATATTTCAAGATGAAGACAAAAACTTTTCATTGCAGACTTAACTTCTCTAACTGTCTCCGCTTTATGTCTAGAGCCCAGAATACAGAATCAAGAATCTAGAAAATGGTAATGACATGACGGTCTAATGTCTATCTATAGATATATCTACGACTTTGAAATACGCGGTGAACTAAAAGTTGTAAAGCAGTAGAGTGGAGTTGAAAATGAAAAGGTATTTGTACCTTTTCGCAAATTACTGTAAAAAAAGGACAATGAATGATGAAGGATGATCGCTGCAAACGACCGACGACCAGCAATAAAAAACAGGTACAAGAGGTCGCTTCTTCTTTTTCTGGATTTTGGATTTAGGATTTTTGAGTCAATCCGAATTTCCAACTTTGAATAAACAATAAACAAATGTATAACGAACGTGGAAAGTTTGCTATTTCAGCAAAAGTCGGTAGTATTCAATCAAATATTCGAATAGGGAGTACAGATTAGTGTTTAGTCATTCTACCTATTGTCGATAAAATAATTCAGGCAATAACTCATAATTTCGTTACACTTATGTCTATATTTAAACTCAGCACTTAACACTCAAATCTGACTTGGTCGTTTCATTTTTCATGCCATCACATCAGCCTCATATTAAGAATGTAGAGTGCAAGACGTTGACAGACTCCAAACTCAAAGTCCGACCCATTCAAAAAAAATTTATCAAATTTCACAGTACCTGTGTACATGTAGAAAAGGAGCAGAGTGTAAATATTCAAAATTTGAATTTCCAATTTGACAATTGACAACGAAACATGACAAGTGCTTGTCAAAATGTTGGATGTTGAAAGTTAAAAGTTGCAAATTTAGGACGATATTATGCTTCTTGCTGCATGCAACCAGCAACAAACAACCAACAACACGCACACACAAACACCACCTACCTATAGAATTTGACTTTAGACTCTCGAGTCTCGAGTCTCGAGCCACAAGCCAGTTGCTTTGTTTACTCTCATTTTTTCCATAAAGCAGTCCCTTGTCAACTGTATTAGTTAAATATTGGAATGGGACATAAGTAAAATTGAACATTGGGACCCATTTGGAAATGATGAGTGATAAGTGATGAGTCTAAAACAATTTGAAATAAATAAATACCACTTTCATCCCCTCTGCCTTCAGGATGCATGATTAGTAAGTCATAATACATGAACATTTTGTCACAAGTTCTTGTAAAATGAAACAAATTGGGAACTTTTTGCTGACAAATTCATAACTTGGTTTAACAATTCAGTAAAATGCACAAAAGCAGGCATCAGCTATTTCTCTTTGTGTTGTTTCTTATGTTTTATGTTTCTCTTGAACTCCATCTTCAAGTTTTAAGTTTTGAGTTTTGAATTTTGAGTATTAAATACATATATGAGTACCAAAATTTGAATAGACATGAGACGTGAGTGGAAAAATCAAACTTGAAAGAATTTACATTAATCATTCCCGTACATCAGTTCAACAAGCAGCAGAACCAAATACCAAAAGTCGGATTGACAAGTTGAAGAAGCGATGGATGAAATATGAAATTAAGCCGTGTCCTCACATTTGACTGTGGAAATGGAAATAGAAGTTGAACTTCTGTAATAACCAAGGGGAAAATGAAGCTTCGTTTGGTTTGACAACTTGGCAAGTTTTGCAAAACATTTTCCGTGAATGCATAAAAGTTTAAAACGGTACACAAAAAAAAACTGTTTGGCTTAGGATTTTCAATTTATGCAAGCCAAGTTAACACAAGGTACAAAAGATAAGTACAAGCTATCAACAAGAATACTTTGCACCTTGTGTAATCCAGTATTCGGGTGGATTTGAAATTCAATGTTGAAGATGCGTGCTGCAGAATACTGAATATTGAATACACAAATCCAAATTCGTGTCTCAATCTAATTCGCAGACATAATTTTGAATCGACATTGTCATCCGTCATCATTTAATTACTACGTGTACAGAAATCTGCTTAAATAAATTCATAGGCATTTTCAATTTCTGTTCCAATGATGTCCGTTTGTAATTCCGACATTGTTTCCACCACAATAATTCCACAGTACACATGACACTACCAACTCCAGTGTCTGCGACAGGACAAGAAAAGAAATAGTAATAATGCTACAATTTTCTAGATTCTAGATTCTGGATTCTCGACCTTTTCAGCTTCCACCAATCGCCTTTAAAATGATTGTATTATTGTATTGTGTACATTATGTCCAAACCAGACGCAGACACGTTTATATTTTCTTTGTAAAATTTACAAAGGCTTGTGTAAATTGTATACTCTACTACAAATATAAATTCCCTGGAATCTGGAATCACATAAACATGCAGAATGCAGTTTGCAGTGGCATTTCAGTCACTACAGTCAAAAGTCCCAGATCTCACATGATTTGGATTTGGAATTTATGGTACATGTGACAGTCAATACAAAATGTTTAGATTATCTCCAACTTGACAGGAGATGGAATCAAGAATATTAAATATTACATGCCAAATAAATAGGGCACGGTAAAGTGAATGTCAGTGGAAAGTGGAAAACTATTGTCTGTATTGATATTGATTATATTCACTAAGCGACCTTCAGAATAATCTCTCAAGTGTATAAAGTTTGTAGTTTGTAGCTAGCTCCTTCAATGCTGATTGTAGATTGTAAATGTGTCTTTGAGAAATACAAATGTAACTATTCTACAACATCTGACATACTTTAGAATTTAGAACTTTGGAACTTGAGGGTGTATAATTGTTGGAATAAAAACAAAACAAGTTAAAAATAATATTTACTTTTCCTAGATTTTCAACATGCGCAATTTTCTCGTAGATACATTGATGATGAAAATTTTGTTTCAACGTGAACCGTGAACCGTGAGATTGTAGGATTTTAATAATAGCGTTGCGCATGGAGAAAGTTAAAACTTGAAGCTACAATAGGCAATACTCTACGCTCTACAATCTACACTCTACAATTAAGAATCCGGGAAATGTTGTACCAAAAGTTCACGTAAAGGAAATAAAAGCTTGAGAGGGGTTTCTACTTCTATGCTCTATTCTATTTTCTATAATCTTCAATCAAGTCCTATACTCATCTTGTCTTAGGAAATTCGTAGTTACTGGGAGATTCGGATGTGTCGAATGTGGCATTGGAAAGTTATTATTATTATTCATGTGAGAAGTAAAGTCCTCACTCTTCACTCTTTAGCTTTGACTTGGGCAGGAGAAAGCTCAGACCATCAGACCAAAACAGAAGGAACAAAACTACTAGTACTAGTATGCAGCAGCTGTAGTGAATTGTCTCACACACCTTCCTTCAAACAAACTTTCAGCCACCCACCACGTCGATAAAAATTTACATTTTTTCAAACATCCACGTTTTTCTAGTACTCTCTCTTTTCTTAGGATAGACAGCACAGCTGCTATTTGCATCGAACACCCAACTTACTTTTCTCTGGCTCTCTATAAAATTTTCTTCTTTTAAAAGCAGCACTTTGTGCCAACTGGATTACGGATACGGAACAAACCATATGGAATATGGAAGAAGGATTAACCACAAGTATTTAAAAAGTTGTTTACAACCTTGAAAATTGTTTATGCGTTATAAGAATTTTCTTTGTCAAAACTTTTAATAAGCATGCAAACGCAGCTGCATATTTTTAAACTGTATTTACCTTTTATTCAACATCCAACATCCAACATCCAACGCCAGGATAAAATCAGAAAACAATGTCAAAATTGATTTTATCTCGATAAACCTTTTGTAACAACAAGAAAATGAAGAAGCTAATGAAAAATTCAATTTTCTCCTCTAAAAAAACTAAAATGCACAATGGATATTTAGCTAAAGCCTTTATACAGTGTAAGAGTGACTCTGTATCTTTGTTCAAATGTTTTCACTTTGATTTGCCTTTTTAATTCTTCTAACTTTCATATTTATTCCATTTACTAGTTTTCATATGCCGTTCTCCAGACTTTCCTGTTTGACTTAAAACGAAAATCACCCTTGCGATTTTCCCTCTTTCTAACTCCGCGTCCAGGTAGTCTCTTCTAAAGACGAGGTGTGCTTTTCATTACTGTTTATCATTGCTAGAGGTTGTGGGTCATTTTAAATAGGTCGTGCACCACGACCGCTAAAGATGTTTGAGGAGGCGAAAGACGAAGGGTATATTAATTTTATGTTTTATTGTAGAGGGACAGAGGAAAAAAGAAAAATACGGAGCAGTCTGTTACAAAAGAAACGGCTATTCTCTTCAAGTCTCTAAACTCTAAAGTGCATCTACAATCTCCAATCTACAAAAATTTCAGAAAATTTTAGTATTAAGCCTGCCTTGGAAGTCGGAAGGATAACCTGTTTAAAAATGTATGGATAATGTAACAACGTGTATCTTTAATCACAATGCAGCACCATGTACAATGTAAATATAAGGAAAGTTTTTTATTTCTTTACTTTGTCCACTATTCACTAGAAATTATACATTATATTATCCAGGATAAAATTCACCAGAGTAAATAAATAAATGTGAATACCTTGGAGCTTTTTCAAAAGAAGTTTCCTCCCTATTTCAATCGCCCTGAGCTTCTGCTCAAAATTTAATGAAGGTACAAAGAAAGTTATGATTGGATTTTCTCGACCTTTAGTTTTCTTTCTGTAGGTTGCCGGAGTAAAACGACAATACTGAGTACTCTGTGCTTTGTGATGTGTCAACTTGTACACTGTACATTGTACGTTGTATTGAATAGAAAAAAAGGTCATGAAAGCTTTTCCCCGTTTCCATACTTTGTCATATCATTCGAAACTTGAAACTTGAAAGGTTATGCTCAGTACAGAAAATAACCTGCTCGCTTCATTTACACAAAGACTAGTTTATTTTCTTGCTATTTTTTAGAGATTGATCTTTTTATGACAATCAGCAATCAGTAATTTGTAAAATGAGCGAAAAGCTAAATACTCAATACTAAACAGAGATACAGTTTAAAATGAAACTCAACAAAGTACAGAGTACAGATATGGTAGTATAGACTTGATTAATTTTTACAATCTGTGGAAAATAAAAGGTACGTCCAAATAACTGTCACTTGCACGTTGCACGTTGCGTATCATGTTTGGTTTCATGTTTGATCTACTGAAGAAAATGGGATGGAAAAAAGAAAGCCAAGATCAAAAAGAATGTAAGAGGTCTTTTTATCCTCACTCCTTTCTCCCTTTTGCTTTGAGCTTTGTACATTTTAATTCTGACTATACATTTTTTTCTATTTTCCTCCTCCACAAGTTCAAAATGTATCAAGTAGAGATCCCACGAGGGCATAAAACAAGGCCTCGTTTATGAACGGGGATTCTTCGAGGTTTCCTCGTATGACAA
>JAQGBH010000398.1:0-53116 GCA_034698265.1 Sminthurinus aureus | reverse complement strand
AAGAATAATAATAATTATTGTTTTGTGATAGTATACAACAAAGTATGTTCAAGTTGTTATTTTCATCTTCTTTTCATAACATAATATAAGCGAGACATTCATTTAAAATCAGTTTTCCTCATATTATATAATATATTATTGTAAATATTATCATTATTTTTTAACTACTTATATACTTACTAATAATAATAATTATTTATTCTTTCAATTTGGCGATAATGTCATGTTCTCGATAAATATAAACTTCAGCATTGTCGATTTCTATTTTAGTACCACCATATTCTGGCAATAAAACTGAATCTCCAATAGAAACTTGCAATGGAACATTTTCTCCTTTCTATATATATAGATAAAAAAAAAATTGAAATAATATTAGAAATCAATTAAATTGTATTGTAGTAATTCATATAATCTCTAATCTCTTTGTACGGAGTTTTTTTTTAAACTGGAATACAATATACAACACATTTGATATAAACTTACATCATTTCTTGCACCAGGACCAACAGCAACAATTGTTCCCTTTAGAAAGATAAAAAACATAAAATCAAGTTAATTTTACATTTTCCACGTGATTGCATGTAACAATAAAAGTATTAAAACGGACTAGATATTATTATACAATGACAGGTTAATGTGATTGGTGACTTTTGTTAAGTACCTGGAGAACTTTTCCTTGTGCTTTTTCGGGAATATAAAGACCACCTTTGGTTTGTTTGATGGCTTCAGCTTTTTCAACAACCACACGATCTAAAAGTGGTACAAGTCTTTTGGAAAGAGATTGAATAGCTTGTTTAGCTGCAGCGGCCTTTATTATAAATTAAAAATAAAAAGCAAAAGTAAAATCATTATTACTTAGAGATTAGAGACGTTCTTTATACTATATTATACATAAATGATGTAAGTACGTTTTGGCAAGAGACAAGAATAAAGTATGACTGTAATATAAGAATTCAATGATAAATAGAATTATAATATTACTTACCATTTTATTTAATAAAGCTTAATAACGGGATTGTTTAAAGAGAACACAAAAGGTGTTGATAGTTTTCACAATCAAAACAGCAACAATAATAATATAATAAGAACTCTTGCTTTTACTTTGCTTCCTCAAGTTGTTGAAATAGATTACGATAGAAGTAATTCTTAAATAATCACTTTAATAATGTAATTAAAAGTAAAATGCCAACGCCGGTTGATATGAGAGAACACGAGTTTTACTTTTTTTAAATATTATAACCCAGTGAAAAAATAACTTAGCGAATACAGAGAATAGCGAATAGAACCTTAGAAATTTATGTAACACCAAGTACAAAGCACTGTAATATGTACATATGTATAATATAATAGAATCTTCTGGACAAGCGGCCCTACTTGAAGCATACGCCGTTTAGTTAAATGTAAAAAACTTCATAATGCTTCATTCGGGGCTCAAATTTCCTTGCACGTGCAACTCCTTTATAGTACATCACCGGTACAAGTACATACTACATACTACAGTCTCTCTTTCAGAATTTCATCATTTTATTCTTGAATCTCGGACGAATGGAAATTTCTACCACCAAAGCGCTAGCTGTTTCTAAAGCACACTCTGTCCCTTGAATAAAAAAAAGTCACATTTCTCTCGCTCACACTTCAAGATTAACTTTAAAGTTTTACTTTTACAGAGCATTAAAAAACTATAATTTTTGTGTGTTTGTGTCACTTAACTTGATCTTTTTTAACTCTATTTTTGATCCTTCTTCATTAAATATACCAACACTGTGTTCACCATTCCAACGAATCATTATAAACTTCAAAATAATATCATTTAACGTAAAACTTTAACTATATAAGTATTATATTCTATAATATATTATTTTTACATTACCACTTATACCTTATATATCAACCGGCATTTTAAACTTTAAAGAAAACTATTAAAAGGTATGAATTTTTATATAATATATGCATGTTATATATTCTAGATTATCCTTTTTTCATAGTTAAAAAAAACTAAAATGGTTAAACTAAATTTTAATGATGAAATATAACTGAACCGGTAAAAAGGAACTATAATAATAATAATTAATAATATAATTTTGTTTTCTATTTTCTCTTTTAAACAAAACCTATTACATAACATTATAGATGTTTCGTCTACCCGCATTAGCTCGTCAAGTGGCCTCAGCTAGAGTTCTTAATATCAGTTCAAAAGCTTTACCAACCATTGCAAATAATCGTCATTATGCCAAAGACGTTAGATTTGGTCCCGAAGTCCGAGCACAAATGTTACAAGGAGTTGATATCTTAGCTGATGCTGTTGCAGTCACAATGGGACCAAAAGTAAAATAATATTATATACATTATTATTATTATTCTATATTTTGTACAACATTTCTTTTTCTCTATTATTTAAAAAATCTTGTAATATTATTATCTCATCATGCATGATGGTTATTTTGTTATAGGGTCGAAATGTAATTATTGAACAATCATGGGGTTCACCAAAAATTACCAAGGACGGAGTCACAGTAGCAAAATCCATCGAACTCAAAGATAAATTTCAAAATATCGGAGCTAAACTTGTACAAGATGTAGCAAACAATACAAATGAAGAAGCTGGAGATGGAACAACAACTGCAACAGTTCTCGCTCGTGCTATTGCCAAAGAAGGCTTTGAAGCTATAAGTAAGTTATTTTATTTATTTATTTATTTATTTTGCATTTTGCTAATAATAATTAAAATCAACCTGAAATTCTTCTGATACATTTTTTATATAATATTATAACAAATGGATTCTTTTTTTGTTTGGTAAATAATCAAATATAGGTAAAGGATCAAATCCTGTAGAGATTCGTAGAGGTGTAATGTCAGCTGTAGAAAATGTTATTACTCAGCTTAAAGCAATGTCTAAAACTGTTTCAACACCACAAGAAATTGCACAAGTCGCCACAATTTCTGCAAATGGAGACAAAAATATTGGAGATTTATTATCAAGTGCTATGGAAAGGGTAAAAATTAATAATCTCTATATACCTACTATATGAATTATGATACAAATGTACATTTTACATCATGCTGTTTAATTATGAGAGAGAGAGAGAGAGAGAGAGAAAACTTTATTGTTGCTTCTACAATAATAATACATGAAAAACTTCTTTACTATAATATATACATATATGTATGTATATTAGGTTGGTCGAGATGGTGTCATCACTGTAAAAGATGGAAAAACTTTAAATGATGAATTAGAAGTTATTGAAGGAATGAAAATTGACCGGGGTTACATTTCACCATATTTCATTAATACACCAAAAGGTGCCAAGTGTGAATTTCAAGATGCTCTCGTTTTATTCTCTGAAAAGAAAATCTCATCTGTTCAATCTATCATTCCTGCATTGGAATTGGCTAATGCTCAAAGAAAACCTTTGGTCATTGTTGCTGAAGATGTTGATGGTGAAGCTCTCTCAACCCTTGTTGTTAACAGGTATTAATTACTTGATATTTATTTATTTATATTTTATGGTAAAACTATTACCATTAAAAGTAGAAAAAAAATTAAAGTTTTTGATAGAAATTAATTTTGTGATAATAATAAATTACAAGTCGTATTTTTTATTATTAATTATTATTATTAAAATGTATAATTAAATAGAATCAAGATTGGACTTCAAGTAGTTGCTGTCAAAGCTCCTGGATTTGGAGATAATAGAAAAAATACACTTCATGATATGGCAGTTGCTACTGGTGGTATTGTTTTTGGGGATGAAGCCGATCTCGTTAAAATTGAAGATGTACAATTATCTGATTTGGGTCGTGTTGGTGAAGTTGCCGTTACTAGAGATGATACTCTTCTCCTTAAAGGTCAAGGAAAGAAATCAGATATTGATAGACGTGTAGAAGACATTAAAGATCAAATTAAAGACACTAATTCTGAATATGAAAGAGAAAAATTACAAGAACGTCTAGCTCGTCTTGCTGCAGGTATTATTATTATTTGATTCTTATACATTTTTTTTATGTCAAATATCATTACTAAATAAGTAGTAGTACATGATCTAAATTTAGAAACATTACAACACGTACAAAGTTTTAGTCCACTTTGAGTTTTTAAGAATTATTAATATAGATTTAAGCATTAACCTAGATTTTAGTTTAATGTCATTGTACTACCACATGATTATTGTCTAATGATGATAATTAATAATGGTTGTTTCTAATATGTTATACATGTATTATTACATGTGAGGGATATATTACACATGCTTTACAAAGGTTTTTTTTTATTACCTTTCCTTTCTTTTTTATCTACGGAAATGACGCTATGTTGTATTGTGTTTTTTGTACATTTTATTATGTTCTGTATTTTTTTATTTGGTTATTATTATTACAAGTCGCTTCAAGTACTACAAAGAGGAATAAGAAGTACTAGTCATAAAAGTTATTAATTGTAGTAGAAACTTCAATAAAAATAAATCATTCAGTCTAATGGTATTGTTATTTTTTCGTGTTGAAAATCAAAAACCAACTAAAGACAATACAATAATATTATAACAATTTTCAATACATGATAGTTATTATCCTAAATATAAAAAACTTTAGTATCACTACCATCATTGTACTCCTGTAATTGAGAGCATTATGTTATATTTTTTTTTGTTGATTGAAAAACTAGAGAATACAAATGTATAATACATAGTAATAATAATCAATAATTAGTAAAGATGCTAAAAATCACAATTATAATAATATGTGCTATAATATTAGGAATTATGATATGAAATTATTCTAAATTTTTTTAATTTCATAAATCATTATTATTATTATTATTATTATTATTATTACAGGTGTTGGAGTTTTATATGTTGGTGGAGCAAGTGAAGTTGAAGTGAATGAAAAGAAAGATCGTGTAACTGATGCATTAAATGCTACCCGAGCTGCTGTAGAAGAAGGAATTGTTCCCGGAGGTGGTCTTGCCCTCTTGAAATGCATAAAAGGACTTGATAACTTAGAAACATCAAATGCTGATCAAAAATTGGGAGTAGAAATTGTACGAAAAGCTCTAAGACAACCCGCTATTCAAATCGCAAAGAATGCCGGTGTTGATGCTACCTTAATTGTAGCTAAAGTTGAAGAAAATTCTGATCCTTTGTACGGTTATGATGCTATGAACAATATCTTTGTCAACATGGTAGAAGCTGGTATTATTGATCCAACCAAAGTCGTACGTACAGCTCTTATGGATGCAGCTGGTGTAGCTTCCCTTTTATCCACTGCTGAGGCTGTTGTCACTGAAATTCCAAAAGATGATAAAGATTTAGGAGGAATGGGTGGTATGGGTGGAATGGGAGGTATGGGCGGCATGGGAGGAATGGGTGGTATGATGTAAAGAAAGTTTTAAGTAATAACTAATTAATTAACTAATAATTAATAAAAAAGAAAGAAAACAAAACAATAACTGAATTTAAAGCATATTATGTTGTTATATAATATTACATTATATAATATGGTAGCCCCGATGTTCTTCTTCTCAAATAGTATCGTCTTCAATTTTATACGCTGTTATTGTATCTTAGTATTTTTGTGTTTGAAAGAAAGAATAAGTCAAATAAATTATAGAATTTATTGTTGTATAAAAACATAATACATACATGTTGTACCACATTTACTTTAACATGTCTACTTGTTTATTGGCAATTATTCTAAAATTAGATAAATAATAATGTTTCAAATTGCATAAAAATCTTAAATCTTATCTAGCCACTTAAAGATAAATGTAAATTCTTAGGTTTTTCAACAAAAGAGCACCAATGTTCATGACAAAAGTCTTTCAATTATAAGCATTAACTCAGATCATGTATTCTGTATTTTGTAACTGCTTCAAACTTCAAAGCATGCATTTGCCGCTGTGTTTGTTTACAGTGTAGTGTACCGACTAACATTTTATGTACACACAAGTTCATAATAATATGATGTAAAATACAAAATATATAACTCTGCTCTCTGCTGTGTAAGTGCCCATAATGTGTACTTTAAAGTTTGTGTTACTTAGGAATTAGGCAAAACGTGAATTAGATTTGCAAACATACATTGCATTGTTGTTCTCAAGGCCCTTTAGAATCTCTAATAAGGTCTGTTCATTGCCATGGGCAACCCATTACATAATGTATTAGTCCTTTTTCCAAATGAACTGACCTGTTATGAGACTAAAAGGCCTTGGTTGTTCTTATACATTATATTCGAATTTTGAATGTACGGTTTTGTATTCTATTCTATTCATAATTCAAAATTCAAATAATATAATAGTAAGTTATTTACTAATAATTATTATTAATAACTGAAGACGAGAGTGGAGTAGAAAGTAGAAAATGGAAGATGGAAAAAGTCGTAATTTCAAAATAAAAATGGAAATGAAAGTAATAGTTATTAAGATTTGGTGCTTCTAGCTCCTGTATTCTGCATTGTGTATTAACAACTTTCTCCAGATCAGTTTTTTTGGAGTTGGTAAGAAAATATAAGAGCATCACAATGTTGGAAACTGTAAAGATTCCAAGTCCTCCGAGGGAAGAAGTGAGAAGAGTAAAGTGGCCAAGATCATAAACAAACTAAATATGAACAATAAAAGTAACACAACTTGACGTCAAAGTATGTACCTTGTACATACGCATCATTAGGTATCATACTTTTACACAAGGGAAAGCTTGGCTGCGTATATGGCTATAGAACCAGTGAAAGTTGCGCCAGTGAAAGTTGTAACGCAGAGTATCAGCAGTAAAGTATCAACAACAAGCAGTTTACCAGGTCCAGAAGAAAGAGAACCAAATAATAGGAAAAGAAGAAGAACTAATGTCAAAATAAAACCCCTTCGCAACTCTCAATTAGCTCGGACATCAAGTACATCTATCAGGTCCGTAACGATTAGTGAAGGAATACCAGAAGCTATTGAGTATGATGATCCCATATTTGGAGAACTTAAGGCAAATAGAAATTCAGTTAATCCTTGTTGCTGTTTGTTCTGTCGTGGGCATTGTTATCTATCAGAATGGTGTAAAAAAATTGCCATTTTTGAAATTGTAAGCTTTTAATTTACTTGGAATGAATATAATATAATATAATATAATATATTATGTCGATTTATACATGAATTCGTATGTCAATAATGATTTCTAATTTCTAAGACATGTTTTAGATTTTACGTAATTATTATAGAGTAGAATGAAATAAACGTAATACATCTTATAAATAGCTTGCAACAGTTTACGTAATATGAATGAAGCGTACCTCTTTTAAAAATGATAAGTGATTTTTGATTTAAGAAAAGTTAAAAAATTAAGAAACAAAAATCGAAAATATTCGCCAGCAAATGTTGGAATTCACAGGTTGTTTCTACTGCAGGACTTATAACATCTACTGTCATCCTTTCTATTGGAAAAGACTCTCAAGAAGAAGTTAGAAAAACGATAGCTGCCCATGTTGTTCCATTACATCCTATTACTGTTACTGCTTTAAGTAAGTAAAATTTCTTTAATCTTTGATTGTGCTAATTTTACAATAGTAAAAATAAAAAATAATAATACATAATTGGTGAGCTATAATTCACAGTACCGTGTTATTAATAAAATAAATACCCAATACACACAGATCATACTTTAGTGGCTTGTCTCATCACGTATTTGACCATGTTAATTGGCTCTTGCTTTCTTCTTGTCGCTGCAATCGCTATCGGTCGGGACGAAGAACAAAAGTCTTTACTATATCATTCAAGAGGCTGGATGAATATCACATTTATTAAATCATGCTGTTGGGTTTATCCAAGTACTACGTTACTCTGTACCCTCTTACAGATTTGGTCATTTGTGTTTTTGTACTCTGAAGGATTCCTCATTACTTTTGGATTTTTTTTCGAATTGTACTTTTCAATGTGTTCCGTTGGACTTTTTACTCAAATAAGAATGTCTGCTCCGCCATCAGTAGAACGATTTCCTGTTCATTTGGACATTCCAGCATCTCAAGTCAGAGGTGTTTTAAAAGCAAGTCATGCAACTCAAACGATTGTACAAAATAAAGAAGTCTCGACCACTCCTGTTACCCCTTAGTATTAGAATTTTGTATTTTGTTTAGACATTTATAGAGAGGATTACAGATTTTCAGCTTTGACATTTTCTTTTGTCTCACAGATGCTGAATATAGTATTGTACTATTTTAGATTTTATAATTTTAATGACTAGAAATTTTTTGATGCAAGTACGAGAATACGTTTGATTCTTCTTTGTAATGTTATTATGATTCACGAAATGTAATTATAATTATTACAAATTATAATTAATGAACATCAAATGAGAAACTTTTTGTTTAAATTTTTACAGAATACACATTTATACTGAAACTGTTATTGTTGTAATGTATAATGTATATCTATGTTATGTGTAACACTGCTATGAAGTAAAAGAGTACTTTCATGTCACATTTTAAGTAATTGTGACGTGTCATGTTTTGAAGACGGTTTAATATAAAATGAGTACATGTTTTTTATCTCTCTTCCTCTATCTCGCATAAATTATGCGGCATAATGTATTATATATTATATATTATATTATATATTATAGTATCCAATAATGAAAAAAGCATTTCATTTTACACAAAAGAAATTTCAATTTAGCACACATTATTACTTTCTCTTGCATCTTGTATGTATTATACCCGTAATTTAAGATCATCAGGTTGTTTGAATAAGCCTAAAATTATCGTACTAACTACCCACACTGTTTTACAGATACTTAAAAACATTTTGTAATATAAATAACTAGAGAAATTTTGTTAAAAGCCTCGTAAAAGCTCAAGAAAATAATCTACACCAAATTGACGCCACAAAAGATACACATATTTTCAACTTGAGATTCACTCTGGTGGCTTACGATTATAGCCATTGTACTATGTTACTATGCTATGTTAGAATAGGTACCTAAGAACTAAGATCTAAGAACTAAAGTGCTAGAGCTTAAAGCTCTAGTATATGACTTTTTTACAACCGTGTAATAATATTATAACATCAAAAGTATCTGAGTCTAAAAATTCACTAGAATCTAGAATCTAGAATTTTCATTCAAATGGTACACGGTACACGGTATCCAGTATTCATAGGCATTTGTATTATTATACACAAGACACAAGACAGTAGTGCAGAATCTACACTACAGATCCCATGTCATGTAGAAATTTAAATCGCCACACACACACACATACACACACACACATACAAAGTTAGTATAGCTGATCACAAGTTCTAGTAAAATAGTTAAATAAGCAAAAAGATCCAGGGCTAGCAAATCAGCTACAACACACTACACTATCATCCTGATGTCGTGAAGTTAACCAAGAAACAAGATTCATAGCAAAAGAAAACTTATTTTTATGTATGCTCTACAGAAGAAAGAGAAGAAGACTCCAGCCTCCAGACAGTGTTCACCGGTCACAGGTAGTGCTGGAACAGAGAGAGATAATATTAGTAGACCGTAGACCGTTCACCGTACGTGTATTATGTGTTGTGTGGTCTATGGTCTAGGACGTCTAGGTGAAAAACTCTGTTGCCTATGTATTCAGTATTCAGTACTCTGTACTTGGTACAAATGCCGCGTGGATGAAACGCAAACTCATTCTGATCGATCAGTTCTTGCTTGAGGAAAATTCAAGTTGTACGAGAAAAGAGAGAAAAGCCGGGCTCAGTTCAGTTCACCTCCAGCTTTCCACGTAACAACAACAAAGCATCATCCTCAACCGTCAATCTTCAACACATCCATTTCTTTTTACATAGTCTTACATCCACATCCAAATTCATATTTCATATTAAATTACCATAATATTCTGTACTCTATACTACCTTCTACATACATTTTGTATTTTGTACTTGGTACACTGTATTTTCTTCTCAACTTTCATTTTTCACAGTGACTAGAGTCTAGAGTCTAGAGAAAAAAAATAGTTGTAATTTTGTTGTTGCTACTGTTGAAGAACCTCAGGTGGTGTTGTTTAGTAACTTTTCTCTACAATCTTCCGAGTTCTCAAATACATGTGCGTTTTCAATTATTGACTGTTTCTGTTTACAATTCTCAATTCTCAAGTCTCAGGTCTCAAGTTTCAAGTTTCAAACGGGCAGACAAAGGATGACTTTACACTGTCAGTATCATTTCTTTCATTTTGGAAAGAAACTGTCATTGTCTCCTTCCTTACGACAGTGCCAGTGTACGGTGCGTTCATAGTCCGTAACTTGTCATTACAAAACAAAACAAAACACAGAGGAGAGAGTACCTTCACTCTGACAAATTAGACTGACGGATCACATTTTATTTCAGCAGTACTGCTTTTGCTACTACTACTACTAATACAACAATTACTGTTACTGTTACTATTACTATTTTTAGATGGTAGTCGGTAGTGTTATTATTTAGTGAAGTATTTCAGGTTGAAGTTAGTTTGGAAAGTAATGAGAATATTATAATACATACCGTGCAATATCCTACATCCGCACATCCTACATCCTATACAGTGTAATCTCGAATCTGGGATAGAAGGAAGAAGGAAAAGAAGCATTACATTATTTGTGAAGTGCATATTACATACTGGTTGTAATCATGATGAAAATGTGAAATTTGAATGTCTCATCTCATGCATATAATATGTACATACGCTGGGACTGATGAAATCCTACGATAAGGACAATAGGATGCCAAGGATTTGGATTAAAAATTGAGAGACGGAGCGAGTGAGGAAAGAGTGAAGACTGAACCAGTAACTAGTAACTGCTAACTAGTAACTAGTGAACGACTACATAGTTCGAGTGACTAAAACAAAAAAGGGAGAAAAACAAAAACTACAAACTACAGAGTAGGACAAGAGACAAGAGAAAGCTAACTAAAACTAAAAGTACACAGAATAGTGTAGTGGTGTAGTGCACTATACACTAGACACTAGACACAATATACATTATCCTCAAATTGTAGAAAAGAAGAAAGAATTCAGAAGAAACACGGAGAAGAACTTGGAATAGAATTAACTTTTGCTTTTGTATTTGTATCTGCATCTACAAAGAAGAGGAGAAGGACGACGTCAGACTTCAGACTTCAGACTACGACTACAACTACAATCTACACGAGATTTACGAACTTGACTAACATCTTCCATCATTATATCAACTGTCTGTATCTCTGACTTGTGAGTACTGCACTGATATTGCTCATTGTGAATTGTGAATAGTGAATACTGAATACAGACAGTATAAGTATGCACATAAACATGAACACAGTAACTTGACTCTCTCGCCCTCTTTTTGACTCTTTCTTCAGCTGATAACAAAACAAGTAACGTGTTACGAGGAAAAGTCTAAAATAAGGAAAAAGTCGTTATACGTAAAAAGGAGTAAAATTTCCTTCAGCATCTAAACTTTTCATTCTACATTCCACATTCTGGACTCTAGATTCGGGATTCTGGATTCTGGATTCTGGATCAAGTTTGTCTACAAACAAACCTAGGAAATTACTCATTTTCTCCGTCCTCGTCTCTAATTTCCACTTGATGAAGAGGAAGAAGAATACAAAGATAAAGACAAAGACGAGGACGAAGACAACGAGGAATGACTTATATTCTTGTTTAATTCAAATGCTGTGTTGACATTTTATCTGAATTCTCGTTAAAGAATTTCCCTTTTTATTCATTATCCTCGACTGTCGACAACACAACCTACAACCTACGCTACACATTTCGTAGGTTTCACCTACCATCTATGAATTGTGAATTATTAAGTGTATGACATTTCTCTGAAGATTAAAGAAATCAACCAACGACAATACTTTTGAGTGTACTCTACAATAAATTCTGCATTCTCCAGTGCTCGTTTTATTTTGGTAAAGGGTGTCAAATGTCAATGGTGAAAGTTTTGATCTGATTTCCATTTTCCATCATTCAATATCCAATACACTGTCTTAAAATTTGATTGGTTGATTGACTGCAAGCTGTGTGTTGTGTGCCAGAAGAAAAATTTGAATTGAAATCCAAGTATTGACTATTGAATATTGACAAACTTGTGTGATCAAGAAGAATACTACACATTACATATTAAATAATACAGAATAAATCATAGATTAAATATTAAATTCCATGGATGCGTCAATTTGAAAAGAAGAATACTAATATTAAGCACCAAGTAATATTAAGCTTTTCACCACCTGACAAATCATTTTCATTCTTCGAGTTTCGAGTGGAGCCATCAATAGATAATAGATAACTTTAATATCTCCTACACATTACTACAAACTACAAACTAATAGAAACGAATTCTGTATTATCTGTTATTGCGTGTTCATCAGTGTTCAGTGTTTATAGTGTGTCGTCTACCGTTCGTCGTTGCAGCTCCGCAATATAAAATATACAATATAAATTATTATTATGTATCATGTAAGTATCTCATAGTTGTCTAATAAAAGAAACGTCACAGATAAAAGAGCAGACCAAGTAACCAAAGAAAGAAGAAGGGATAGAAAATAGAAAGCGAGAGAATTCTATAAACACGAGTGATATTTTCTCAAAGAGGCAGAGGCAGAAGCAGAGGAGGAAAAAGGGCAAGCGACCAAGACACGACACACGACACGACGACGGCATTGCTCACACCTCACTGGTAAGAAGACTTAGTTTGAGTAATAAATAATCTCTGCTGCACATCTTACGGCACGTGGTCTCTTCTTCTAATCTAATAATGTAGCAAGTAGTACAGGAGACAGTACAGAGTACAGTGTACTGTAGTGATGCAGGATGCAGGAGATGAGCACCGTAACATCCTAGTAACTAGTAACATTCTCATAGAAAACATATGCTTCCATTCCCCCATCTCCCATCTCCCATCTCTCTCCCATTCATCCTCGCAGCGTGTCATACTGTATAATGGATAATAATAAACGGAGTGAAAGTAGAATGTAGAGTCGATGTATAAAGTTTGGGCAGTAGAAATAATATTAATAATAATAACGTCTTCGGAAGTATCCGTGATACTTAAAATGTATGTAAGATGTAATATTACTATTTGCTATGGAGCAGGTTACATTCCCGTTCTTGGAGCTTTGAGCTTGGAGCTCTGAATTTTATGTATCGACAATCGACAATCGACAGAATGTAAACTTATTGCATATTATAGATGGATTAGTTATTATATACATCAAGTGCACTGTGCACATATCAAATATCAAGGAAGGAAGTACATATGTATGTATAAAATGAAAAGTATATGCATCTCTCCCTCACATTCTTCGATTCTTCCAGATTCCACATTCTACCTCGTTCAATTCATGGCTCTTATGTTACAATCCATTTCATTTCATTTCATCCCATTCCATCCAGCCACAATTCCTACTTTTATAAAGACGATAGACTATTTTTACTACTGCTCACAGCACTACTATCTGTATTTACTACTACATCAGCTGCTACAGTCACTGCTATTATCATTACCATCACTATTATTGTCCTTATACCTCTCAAACATTGTCAAAGTTACCCAAAAATCATGTCACAAGAAAGAAGAAAGCAAAAAGTATACTTTTTGATGACTACAAATATTTAGTCATCTTCCATTTTCATGTTGTCCATGTTCTATATTCTACACGCTATACAATGTACTCTATCTTTTCAAAACATGATAAGAAGAAAAATGTAGAAAAAATTGAAATGAATATTATATTCCGCATTACATCACATTCCTTTTGACATCAATATAAAAAGAGAATCTTGAAGTAAAAGTTATTCATTATTCATGACTTTTGTTTGTAACATATTCCAAATTCTAAGAAGTACGAAGATGAATGTATGTATTATGTACACGTTGTACACAATGTATACAGATGGTGGGATAAAATGGCAAGAAGGGGAAAATTATTTGCACAAAAAAGATGGAAAAATATCGGTTTATTTGTTATTTTCATTAATTTAGTGGGAACATCGACGTGAAAGAAATAAATAAATGTAATACAGAATGACCTTTTCTTTCTTGTTTCTCATTACCCAAAAACCCAGTATCCAATATCCAATATCCAATGTTAGTTATTATCTACGATGCATGTGTTTATGAACAAGGGATATGGAATCTAGGTATAGAAAATGGGTACAAGTTGGAATCGTGACAACGATTGGTTGTAAGTTGTAAGTAGCCGCACATACAAAGAAATGTAGATCTCACATCACACGTTTGACACTCTATAGTCTATGGTGTAAGTGCAGGAAGATTGCATAAGCCGGTACATGTTTTATGTGGTATGTTGTACAATGTACATGATGTAAAAAATTGTAAGTAGCAAGGAAAAAACATGCAGACTCTGTGTACTAAATTTTCATCGTAGTTGTGTCCCGTGTACAAGGATTGCGGTCTCTGGTCTCTGGTATCTGCGATTCTTAAGGGAAAACGAGAGAGAAGTAAAAGTTGATCGATAACTCAAGACTCTAGAATCTAGACTCTAGACTCTAGACTCTAGAGTCGAGAGTCGAGAGAGACAGAAATTCTCCAACGCGAGATCAAATTAACGCATACTTTTTCTTGTTTTTTATTTGTATTCCTCCACAACTGTCATCTCCCTTACTGTAGACTGTCGATACAAAACACAGAATATAGAATACAGGACGAAAAATGTCATTCGTCGTTGTCGTGTTCTTTGTAAATATACAAAAAATGTACAACATATAGAGACATACCAGATACAAGATACAAGTTTTTGTGTGATTTGAAAAAGGGAGAAAAAACCTACGTTTGTATCGTGTACAGTTTACACTATACGAATTGGGAGGAAAGAAGGTCCAAAATCCTGGATCTTCGATCCTAAATGCAAAAGTCATAGCTGCCACAAGCTCTACCAAAATAATGTAACTTGCTCTGCAGCCATATAACTTGAAAGAGATTTCACACTTACCAAAATACCAATGCCGATACCAATACCAACAGTAAGATCAATACAAATAGATTTCCGTGTACATTACATTCTCTAATGTTTACATAATATATGATACATAATACAGAGTACAGAGAGAGGGAGATAGTGTGGAAAGTAGAAAGTGTACACAAAGGTGACTGTGAAAGTCATTTGTCATTTTTGTAGTGACACCCCATGGCTGGACAATTTAAATTTCTATTTCCACTTGGCAGCCCATGAATCAAGTATAAATATTTTTAAACTGCTTACAACCTTGTCCTACACACAAAATCCTGACAAGAGACATGACACATGAATGAATGACTATGAAATATGAAAACGAGGTGCACTTTCACAGGGCACAGGACACCGTGTACAGATTTTTCACATACATTCTCAATCTTCAATCCTTAATCCTCCCACATCACACACCGTCCAAGCTTAAAATATTCCATGTAATATTCTCTAATGTCAACAAAAATGATGATGATTTTGATTATACTAACTAAAAACCACAACTTTAATTCATACTTATTTGAGAATTTATATTTAAGAAAGTATCAATTAAAAAGGAAGTTTTTTTTGATGGTTCCTGTTCAACAAAGGATGAGGTTTACATTTTTCATTCCATTTGGAACAGAAAGAATTTTTGGTATAGATACAAATAGATCTCTAATCTCTAACATCAAACATAATTTAATATGATATGTGATACGAACTACTAGATACTAGATTCGCATGTTCCGATGGTATAAAATTCTCGTTGATACAGATTTTATTATTTCAGCATTCAACTAGACTCGAGAATTGAGAATTGAGAATTGAGACACATGGTTCATAGTTCATAGTACACATATAAAAATTAATACTTCCTGATTCCTGATCCTGTGCTGACGGTACAAGATAAAGAAGCGGAAGTTGTAGACATCTCTTTTCTTATACAAAAGGACAGCGTACTTTACAGGCTTCTGTATTCTGTATACTGTAAAAACAGTTTTTATGGGGAAAGCCCAAAACTCCAAAGCTCAAAGTCCAAAGTCGGTCTGATTTTCCTTTTCCACTTTTCATGCAATTTCATGCGTTCAGCACTTTTTATTTATTTTATGATTCCATTTCGGTTTAAAATCCTACACAATCGGTGTGTACAATTTATAAAATGAAAATTCAAAGAGAACATTCATTTCCTTATTTTCCTTGTAAGTCCATTTTCTGTGATATTTCCTACTTCGTATGCATTCAGCTCATCCTCGGCGCTCCACTCTACAGTCTACAGTCTGTAATATCTAATGCCTAAGTCATCATATTTTCATATTAGATTTGTGTGCTCCCAAATTCACATTTCATGTATCCTCAATTTGTTTATTTGAAATTTGAAAAAATTCCATTCATTTTATATGTGTAAACACTGTATATTGTAATGTGCCAGAAAGGTAAATGATAGAAAAGCTCATATTGTGCCTTTATTTCATTTCCTCTTGATTGCACCCAAAACCTCCATACCAATACCAATGGGTGAATAGTGAATAGTGAATATAAACAACGAGAGGCTGTTTACTGTGTCGTGTGTAGCTCACACATGGTGAAAATGGGATAATGCACACTGAACAGTGAACAGTGAACACCTCATTTCTTCAGTTGTAAAATGGAAAAAATTGTATTTTCACTAAAAAAAATTGGGTGTCGTTGAAATTTTTTTCAAGAGACTCTAGACTCGAGATTTGAGACTCGAGACGTGAAAGTTGGATGTTGGATGAAATGCAATACGCAATATATTGCATTTACAGGATTTCCGATTTCGATATCGTTTTCCATCTGCTTTCACGTCTCTCGTCGCTTCTCTTTCCTATTTTCTACATCAGTGATACATATGACACACAGGAGTTGTATTTTCCGGAGCATGGAAGTAGATTATTATTGGTATTGAAAAGTTGTGGTATGTTGTACGTCGTACGTAGTCAAGAATTGTCGTAAGTTGTAAATTTGTAAATACTGCAAGGAAAAAGGTGCTTGCAAGTACATAGTTATAGGAAAATTCTTCTTGTACAGTGCTACAGCGGTAGATTTTGGTTCTGCACTATTTACATTGTACATTATACATTGTGCGCGAACTGCGTTACCTTTGCTTTCTGATTTTCTGAGAATGTAAAATGTACAATGTACATTGCACATTTTGTGTGTAGGGCAAATAGTATGTCTTACGTCGTATGTCGTATTGAATCCACAAAAAATACAAACTCAATCGCTTTTGTACGTCTGTCCCCTGTCCTTCCATTTCTTTCAACTCAGCTGAACTCAACTCAACTCAAATCAACTCAATTCAGCTACCAAAAAAGAGCGAAGACTGTGAAGCATTTGACGTGTGGGAATTGAAATTGAGAAAACGGCGACAGATTCCGTGGTTAAACTATGTTCCTGACTGTCGACTCTAGGCTGTCGAATGTCGAGTGTCTAGTGTCGACCAGCAAGAGAATGAAAATGATGTAGGAGAAATACAGATAGTTTTTTTAGTCTAGAGATCCAGAGGAACTCGAGTGTGTGAGATGATATAGCCAGTAGCCAGTGGTCACTCTTTTATATAAAATGCTGCTACCTTCACTCTCCATTACATTGACAATGAATGCCCTATGGTATACAATGTACAGTGTATATACTGTATATTGACAATTGACCGATGCGCCTTGTATATTGCCCATCTTGTCTTGTTCTTTTCCTAAATTTACAAGATATAATTTAAAGGACGATATTGGACGAATAAAAACATGAACACATATCTTTATACATAAAATGTACATTTTACATTGTGCCATGTGTATCAATAATCAAAAATCAATACATTTTGGCATTTGGCATTGGATGCGTACTTTACAAAAAGAAAACGTAAAGTAGTACGGAGACTCAAATTTGAAGTGTAAATAAAGGGAATTACTAAAATAATTTTCTTATTGATGAAAAGCAACTAGAGCTCAGCTTGAGAACACAAAACTCTACTCTCTACTTTTACAGTTCTATGTATGTTTTGAAAAGACTACTTTCCTTTGATTTGAAATTTTCAAGTATTTTCCATCTACTTCTCACGCATTTCCATATTATTATCCACTATTCCGAGATCACTCAAAGATCGTTCCAAGAATTAAAGACACATCTGTTTTTCCATTCTCCATTCTCTGCTTTCCATTCTCCGTTTTCCAAACGGTCGTAATAAAATCAATTTAAAAATGAGAAAAGAAGAAAAGCTTCATTGATCTCCTCCTGCTGCTTTAATTATAGTTTATAGCGTTTTCTTTCTGCTTAGTTTCTCTAACACTTTCCAGTTTGTAGTAAATGCACTTCACACATATGTAAGTACATAATCCATACTGTTCTATATGTGTTCCTTGTTCATCTACAATCTTGTACCTGCATGCTGCATGCACAATGTACACTTTGTTAAATGGAATAAGTGAGAAACTGAAGCTTAATCATGCGTCTACAGTCTACATTCTAGATTCTAGATTCTAGATTCTACATACTAAAACTGAAAGGTATTGGTGAAAGACGTGCATGTCTAGCTTAATCATACAGCATTAAACGTGGATATTGGACTCACTACGTTGCACACTGAACTCTAAACACTGAACACCGAACATCGAACATTCAACGCTGAACGTTGAACATTGAACAGAAGGAGAGAAATAAATATATGAGAAAATGAGCTAAGCGAGAGGTAAAGAGTTGAAAGTTGGTGAGTTTTTTTTCCATATTCCCATTTTACCTTTTCATTTCCCTTTGCCGTATTTACTCCTCACTCTGTCTGCTATTTCTACTCTATCTACTCTTTGCTCATAGAACATCGAACAGAATGGAATTGAGAGTCTCGTTGTTCGATCGTGTATCGTGTGCTATTTTCTGTTCTGTGAAGGAGGAGTAGAAGTAAAAGTGAGTGAGAAAGAAGCTTTGTACTTTGTAGTCTCAAGTCTCAAGTCTGTGTTCTATGTTCTATACTCTATGCTCTATACTTAATGGGAGACTTAATCTCTCGGCTGCAGGAACAACCAGAATTGAGAATACATACAAGTAACAAGGAAACAAGGAACTAAGAACAGTCATCCTCTTTTCTTCTTTTTGCTCTCTCCTTCTCTTTCTCTCTCTATTTCTCTGTGTTACGTACAACACTTTCAGCTCCAGCCTCAGTCTTCATATCCTCATTTTAGCAAGAGGAAGAGGAAAAACAAAAATAAAATGACGGCTCTACTTTATATATATTTATATGTATATTGCACACTGTACATTGTATGTGTATACACTACACACAATACACAATTCATATTCGAAATTCCATATTATTCAATCGTATATGTTATACATATAAAACACTCGATACTCTCTAAATTATTGTACGTTGTACACTAAACCCGTGGGTTCATAAATGTAGGTAGAAAATGAACCTGGGATCGGGATCTTTATACAGACGGAAAAACAGAATTTCACATCTTGTAGTTCATTACTTGAGCCTTGAGTCTTGAGCCTTGAGATGCTAAATGCTAAAGACTTGTACTCTACAAATAGAAGAAAAGAGTAAGAATGAGGCAAAACTTATGACCATTATTATTATTTTGCTTTGTTGAGTTGTGTGCAAACTTAAAAACTGTCTAGAATCTAGAATCTAGAATCTAGAACCCAGATGATTTATATACACAGAACAAAGATGTGTGCTTTATATATTTGAAATATAGGTTATGGGTTATAGGTAACACATTATAACTAAAAAGTATTATGATATGTGACTGAGGAAAAAAGTGGATGCACAATGTACAATATCTAATATATCTACACCGTCAAAGAAGATTACAGATGCCGCTTTCCCTTTTCTCCTCCTCGTTTTCCTCTTTGCTTTCTCTCATGTATAAACGTCTTCGTACAATATAATACAAAGGAAGGAGAGAAGGAAAATACGGTAAAGTAGTTCGTCTTAGCTTAATCCGTGTGTATTCCTCCTCTCAGTCTGGCTCAGTTTCATTGTTCGTCATTCTTCTCCTGCTTCTACGTCCTCTTTCGACTGGATTCTCTTCTTGTGTCTTGTGTCTTGATACATATTTTGTACGTCTTCCAAGTTTAAGTTCCAAATAGAGCTTAAAAGTATTTTTCCGATCAAAATGTGGATGAGATGAGAACGGTAAGAACTTGAGACTTGAGTCTTGAGTCTTGAGTGTTGAGCACTGAGCATTGGTAATCAAGCAAGAAACTAAATTCACTCGTCCTTGTCCGTTTTTGCGCTTTTGGATTTCTTCTCGGTATTTTTATTCCTGTTTTTGTTGGAACACCTCTATATTACTTGATCAAATACCAAATGCCAAGTGTCACGGCACTTCATCTTCCGTTTTCCATTTTCCTTCTTCTTTAGCTCTTGCCTTCTGGTTTCTAGTCTATTCGTACAATTCGAAAGGAGATGGAAATTGTCATTTAATCTTGCAAATAATCCGAGTCTATCAATTGAAAATCCTCCCATTAGATTGGAATCGGAGGAGGGCTTGAGAATTGGGAGGATCCGACTTCACAGGATCACAATACACAATAATCCTCAATGTCTATCTTTTTGTACCAGTGCAGTTTCAGCTCCAGCTCAAGCTGAATGTTATATTCTACATTCTACTGATATGGATATTGTACACGGTGTATGTGTTTCTACGTGTGTGTGAGAACTAGAGCCATTTAATTCTATTTATTCTCTCGTCTATCGTCTATCTACTATCGTGCCAATAGTTTTTCCGGGCTCCATGTTCCACGTGTATTGTATTTATTGTCAAAGTGTTTCTCAGCTCTCGCCTTCTTCTTCAGTATAATTTCACTATTCACCATCTAATGTTTTCCAAATACATTTCAGAGTTGTTCTGTCGCCAGTTCCTCTATCCTCTATTTTCTAGTATCTAGTATCTAGTACATAGTGCATAGTATAAACTACGTCCCAAGTTCCAAGTAACCGTATACCGTATGTAAAGTTCTCGGAAAGAAGTAGAAGTTTGTTTAAGTAGTCTAAATAAAAGGATAAATGACAGAGAAAGAGACAAAGGGGGAGAGAGGGGGAGAAAGAAAGAAGGAAAAGTTGCAAATACCGGAGTCGGCATGCATAGATAATAGATAAGTACATACATATATTGAAGGCAGACTGCTCACTGCTCATTAACTACACAGCTGACTTAATTTCCCTAGAAAAGCTCCAAAATCCTCCGTATGTACAACGTACATTGTAAATTGTACACTGTACATTGTACATTGTACATACACAGGATATTTATGCGTCTCCTTGAAACAGTGAATGGAAATGGAGCTGAAACCGTTTCTTTTGGCTCATTCCGCCTTTTCTCCTGTACATTCTATTTGACGAAAGAAAGAAGGAAAGAAAGGAAGAAAGAAAGAAAGAGACGTTGGAAACTTGGAAAGTTACTTGTTAGATGGGAGAAAGTGCAAGGGAGGAAAATGAACCGTGTAAAGCAATGCTATAAGTACAAGTTGATTGATTGTAAAGACTGCATGCTCATACGCTTCATTTGGTCTCAACTCTCAACTCTCAAGTCTCAAGAAGTAAAAGTTCAAAGATGAAGAGAAGGATGAGAGAGAGAGAATGAGAGAGAGTGAAAGAAAACTAGAAGGAAAGGACGAGAATGTGTGGCGAGTGTTTCATGTTCTATGACTCTTGGTTCTTGATTCTTGATTCTTGACTAGAAAGAGAATGTCTAAAAAAAACGGAGAAAGTAGACATAGAAATACATGAAGACAGAGTTTAGAGTTATTGGCAATTGGTATCTGCCAATCCACTTCGCAGGGGTACATACAAATACACATGAATGCATATGCATTTTCTATGTAGTTCTGCAGCTCAACCCAAGCCAAGGACAGGCAAAGTATCTAGGGTAGGACAGAGAGAAGAAGGAGAACATTTCAATTTTCTAGACAATTTCTCTTGAAAATACCTACATTTTTAATTTAACGACGTCGTCTCTTTCCCAGTAAATGAATAGTTAATCTAAAGCCCAATAAGAGGTTCTTCAAGGCGAGTAGAATGTAGAATGTAAGATCTAGAATCTAGATCGGGAAAATGGTGGAAAAGAAGTAAAGCAACGGATAGGAAAAAAGTCCGCTCTCAGCTCTCACAAAGTATCACCATCCACACTCAATCCTGAATCCTGAATCTATGTACAATGTACAATGTACAGTGTACAGTATTGGGATCTTAATACCAGCTCATACATTTCAGTCCATCTAGTTTCATGTTTCATCCTATACATTCCTCCATTTCACTGTCCATTTCGGGTATTTTATGTCTCTTTCCTTCAGTTCCTCTTCATCAGTAGATGAATTTTGTTCAGTTGTAATAAAAAAGAGACGTATTCATCCTCTTTTCTCATCAATTTCCCAATTTTTATGTCCCTTGTACATTGTACACTGTACAATCTAGTTAAGCTATCATCATATCCTCCTTATCGACCTTTCTCATGCTGGATTAAAATGCTTCAAATTTAAACTTTTAAACCAGAGATGCAGGCTGCAACTGTAATCGTAATTGTAACTGTATGAACAAGTGCAAGTATAATTGTACAATAATTGACAATGTTCATTGTTCATGCAAGAATTTTAAATTTAACAGCTCATGTTGCTTTTATTCAGCAATGTGGATCTTAAAGTTTGAAGATTGAAGCCATAATACAGTATACGGTACACTGTTAAAAATAACTTGTAATTTTTTTACTCTGCAAATAACTTTTATGTAATTGATTAGATTTTGATTTTTGATGGATGTGCACCATCAAACTAATTTTTAGAATAAACTTTGATCTCCAAATTAGCATTGAGCTTGCATTCCCAGAAAATTCCTACCAATTTTACAATAAAACGGTCAACGGCCACAACAGAAAGCGGTAAAAGTAAATAGATTATGAACATCGAATGGTCAATTGCTTATGTGTACACACTACACACTACTACGTGCACTGCTTAACTTGATGATTTATAATGTTTTGATGATTGAAATGTTCTTGTTTTCTCCTTTCTTTCCGTCCTTGGTTCTTGGACTATTTTGTTAATTCTTGGATACTGCTGTGAGAAGCTGACTGAAATGTGAATACCAACTTCACTTGAGAAGAATACAAAACAACACAGAGTACAGTAGAGAATAGAGGAGGACTGAAATATAAAATATAAAACATGATACACCACAACGCACCATTCACCATTCACAATGAACCACACAGTTGGATGAGCAGTAGCAGTAGGCAGTTCATAAATTATGCACGAGAAAAATATGAAACATGGATGAGGAGCTATTGTATAGTGTCTGATCGGAATATTTTGGTCCCCACAAAGCCAAATGCTGTATACTGTATATACTGTGTGTGTATTGTACATTCTACAGTAAAAGCATGAGAAAGTACAAGGAGAATGAAAATCTATTCTCAGCACTGCATAATACATGTATATAAACAACATAGAGTATAGAATATAGAATATAGAAATGCGAATGTAGAATGTAGAATGTAGAACATACAAGAAATTGTAACAGTGTAACAAAGTTGAGCCACTTTATTCCTCCAACATTTCTATATGAAATATGTATGCATTTTGGTTATTTTGGTGGTTGGCTGTATCATGCAGCCAGTTTGGTTTCTGGTGTGGCTTGGGTTTGGTTTGGTTTGGGTTAGGATCTCTGACTGTGGCCCGTTTGCACTCAAATCAAATTAGTGAGGGATAAAATACGTGATGTGACTAAGATCCCAAACTACTTTCTTCGTCCTATATCCTAGATTCTACTCACTATGCGAGATGCTTTCTCCTTCAACACACTACAAGTTTCCAGGCTGTAGGCCAACCATAATAGTCAGAGAGGAAGTAGGAAATGGTCTACAGTCTCAAGTCTCTAGGCAAAACAAAAGGAGAACGCGACAACAACTTGACACACCAATGCAATGGCAATGTCCACAGAATTCTATATTAAATAATGTCTGCAATTGTTTTCTACTTTCTACTAAAATTTATGTACACCAATCTCCACTCTACACTCTACACTCTACACTCTAGAGTCTAGAGTCTAGAGTCTAGACACACGGACTTTGAGTTGTTCAAATAGAATTCTGAATTTTCTGGCCTGATTTCAAATTCTATTCAAATCTTCTGGTTTCTGGTTTGTTCACTTTTGAGTTTTGAGTCAATTTTTTTGCTGTTTTTTATGTTAAAATTTACTTTACCCTAATTTACCCTGTGAAATAACAAGTACTGAAACGTTTAACTTACCGCGTGTTTGTACCATGGGTAATGAGGATGAGGATTTGGGATTTGGGGCCCACTTTGATTTGATATTTGATTGAGTATTGAAAAGTACTGAAGTATTGAGTATGTGCAACTTTGAAATTTGAAACACGGGGACAAAACTCACTGATTTCGTTACTGAGTCCACAATAGTGAAATGACAGGCAACCCTAGTTTTGTAAAAGCATGTATGTTAGTAGTATAAACTGAGTAGTACTTGTGAAGTTTAAAAGCTGAGTTGAACTGAACTGGGACTTTGGATCTGGAACTTTGAACTAGCCTTTGAGTTCGGAGTTTGGAGTTTGGAGTTTTGAGTTTAAGAGGAAACTTGTTCATCGTAATTGTCATCGTCATCGTTATTGTCATCCTATTCCGTACACGCTGTATGGTGGATTTATGGACAAGGGAGATGAAAGCGAGCTTGTATAAAAAATAAAAGTATTTCTATATTTCTACAGACAGTAGACAGTAGATTGAGAGCAAACGGCAGAGAGGGGGAGAATGTCAATGACACTGTAAAACAGAACAGCTCACTGGCACTATCAATGCAAACTGCAAACTTGATCTTCAAACATAGTGGATGATGTTAAAGTTGAGAATTGAAATGAGAAATGAGGATCCTGCGTCCTGCGGAGTCAGATGCAAAAGTACAAAGCTGGAAACTGCAAAGGACAAAAACTGACAAGAAGAGGAAAGTTGAGATGTAGAGTTTAGAGAATCAAGAATAAAGGGCAAAGAGTAAAGAGTAACGAAATCCATGTCTACAAATGGACGAGAAAAAGAAAGGTTTCATCAAATGGCTCTCACTCTTTGTTCCAATTCGTAAAAGTGCTTTATTTCATGCATATCCTTGATCCTTGATTCTTGATGGTCAACGGTAAGTCGTATTCACTTCATTTGAAGTTCTCTTGACGTCGCTGCATGAGCCGTCAATGAATATGTCGGTACTCAGTCATCGTCGTTATGTGAGCAATGTGCAAGATACATGTCACATTTTACATGTAAAACATACAAAACTTACAAGGTGACAAAAAATCTTGGTCTAGTTTTAGAATGCAGGCAATGTAGTACATCATTCGGATACATGTACAATGTAAAACGTGCAAAGTACAAGGTGTCTATATAGCAGAACACATTCATAAAAATACACACAGAACACAGAAGTAGGATGCAGTTATCTACATACACCAAAAACATGACGAACTGGAACTTGTACAAGAACAAGAATAAAAAGGATGAAGATGTCGCAGCGAAGGTTTTTGTCATTGTCACTATTATTATTTCAATGACTTTCACTCACATTTCAAATTCCAATTCCAGCTTCAGTTCCAACTCGTTGGATGTTAGATGTCTTGCTTTACTGTGGAAAAAGTCTCACTTTGTCACCTCGTCCTCGTCTCTCCTAACATAACTTTGGGTATTTGGATACTTGGAGCACTGAGTTTAGAGTACAGAGTATAGTCAACTGCCAACAAGTAGAACAACTTTACGTTTACGACCCAGCAAATCTTTCCCTGGTCTCCTGACTTCTTCTTCTCCCATTTCCCATTTCTCATCCTCTCTCATTTCACATTCCATTACACAATTCAAATTCCGAAAAGCATCCATGACAAACCACCATATCACAAAATACTTATATTCATATCAATATTTGAACCACAATAAAGTGTTTTAAATAAATAAGAAATGAAGGCAAAGTTTTTGTAATGCTCTTATATTATTGTTTCTCTATTATTTCTCCAGAATTCGAATGTGATGTTTGATATTTGCTTAAATGCTGTTGTTGTATTGAAGTGAATTTACATTCGAGGTTCCTGTAAAAGTAATGCTTAATGATTTCATGGATGGCTGCAAACATTTGAAGGAGAAAATTGTGAATTTCAAATTTCAAATTTCAAAATTGTACCTTGGGAGCATTTTATTCATTACCATGGGCAATTGACGATGGAAAACTTTGAATTTAGCATTGAATTTCACTAGCTTTTTGTTAGTGTGAAACTGAGCTGAGGGCTGAGGACTGAGAACATTACATTTTACATTACATACAAAAATCCAAAGAACAAAGTACACACCATGACATAATAAAATAAAATGCATGGACAATGAACATTGAGCATTGAACATGAAGGGAGAGACCAAAGAGCGATTGAGATAATGGATTTGTGTCCGTAACTATTCTGGGAAAGTGTAGTTAGCTAGCGCCCATGGAGTAATAGAGAAGCCACCCAGGATGTTGAGAAGCAGGGACATTATTCTTACAGGGACACTTTACCATACTTACAATTAGGCGTTATAATGCCCACCGGGCTAGTTCTATTATCTTTAATAATACTACGGTTGGGTTGACGGTATAAAATATACAATGCACGTGAATTGTGCACAAACTTCTATTTTCTATTTTGTATTCCTATTTTGATACAACGAGGTAGTGAAATAAAAGGCAGGAGACCAACCCATCCAACTCAACGTAATGCAACGTTTGGAGGAAAAAAGAAAGAAATGGGAAATATCATTAACAGGCGAGAGTAAAAATAGACCTAGCGTCTACACTCTACAATCCAGAACCTAGATTCCAGGATCTAGAATCTAGAATCTACAATCTAGATCCTACAACTTCCCAAAATAATAATAACAAATAATATGAAAAAGTTTGAAACCATGCCATCAAGCGTGGCATGGTATGGCATTGCATTGAACTGGTAGTGGATAGTGGGTACTGGAAAGTAGCCTGGCCTGGCCAAAGAAGCAAGGAGCAAGGAGGGAAAGTAGGAGGGAAGTAACTACAAGTGGTAAATAGTTAATGAGAAAATACAGTCGCTGGGCAATATTACGTACCGTACAGATATTAGATATCACATAATAATTTAATGGAAGGTCCCGAGCTCCGAGTTGTTGCTGAATTCACGATGCACGTAAAGTAAACTAAACTCAACTAAAGTTTGTCTTCTGGATGGGTGGGCTGTGGACTGTGGACTGTAGACTCTAAGCTGCCCGTGTCTGGTAGAAGAGAAAACAGAACCAGTAATAGTAATATCAGTAGCATCAGAAATAGTAACACCGGCTTGGGTTTGGATTCTGATTTGGATTTGAACTGTGGGTTTACTTAATGTTGTGTTTATGGAGGAAGGATGTGCAATGACATGCAGTGCAATGAAATGCAAGGCAAAATGCAATGCACTGTGCCATGTCCGGATTCTGTATGATTTTGTGTCTAGTGTTTAGTGTGTAGTGTGTGGTCTGGAGACTGTAATCTGTACAGACTGTGAATTGTGCGTAAATGTGTATCTGGGAGAGGAACTAATGGATATTGAGTATTGAGCATTGAGCAAATGAATATATGTAGAATGCACATCTACGGAAGGGAGAAGGAATCTCTACAAGGTAGAATTCTAGAGTTCTAGAATTCTAATCGTCTCTTCCTCTAATATCTCCCTTTCCAGATTTACCAAGAGAAAATCTCAGGACTGCCTCGTTCGCAGAAACTCCAATCTCCAATCTCGAATCATCTCCAGATTATAGATTCTACATGTGCACAGTTCTACATATAATATAATTGGCATTTTATTTATAGAGGTGTAGTACAATATATATATAATACATAATGTAGTATAGAGTATACAGCATAGTCTGGAATCGAGAACCCAGAGAGAGATGTTCTCGTACTAATTGATTACACTGTACGTGTACAACTGTGCGTACTTTCCTCATTATCCTTACAATTTCCAATTCCCCCATCGCATCATGTGCCGATGTACATCTCGCCGTAGCCTACGCACTTCTCTATTTATAGTTCACATTGAAATTAGATCTTTGTCGAGAGCTCGGGATTTCAATATCAATAAACAATGTTTTTCACATATACAGTTAAGCTTAGCCTGGCCTGAGAATATTCGGATTTGGGATACCTTGAGCCTTGAGTCTTGAGTCGTGTGTAAATGTTGATTACTTTGAAATTGTCAGTGTGAAGAAATCATCATCAACTGCATCCTTCATCTCATAGTAATGAGAAAATTCAACACTCATGAATTTTAAGCGCATTTGCATATATACAACACCAATACATTTAAGGTATAGAAAATACAGGCACAGTCAACAGTTTCATACACATAATATATTATTCACTATTTTCTGTCCCCTCCGATATTTCATATACTGTTAGGTACAGTGGATCAAAATTACATGTACTCCTGTGTCCTGTGTCCTGTGTATTGTGTATGTGAGTAATTAAGAATTTCCGTGTTAATTTCCATTTGAAGCGTGTTGTACACAAGTACATGAAGATTGGATATTAACTAGCTACTCTTGCATAACTTAATTTACGCGGAAGTCGCAACTAGCGACTACCGACTGGGAAATGTAACAGAAGCTAAAGTATTGTAATCGGACGGACGGACGGGAAACAAGTTGACAGGTGGAATTATGTAACTACATTCTACCAAGTACGTAATCAACATGATGTAATATAATATGTACTCCTTACAGTATTCCGTATTCAGTTCATTTAGGCGGCACAACACGGAATAGGAAATACGGAATAGGAAGTAAAATATCCAGAAATCCACAGTATAATACACATACACACAATACACAAAATACAAAACATGATAAATTATGATTGGCAGCCACACGGAAGCCGAGCTACATGTGTGGTGTGTGTTGTGTAGTGCGTACTGTGTACAAATATAAACTGACCGCGTAAGGTGGACTTCAACTAGTATCTAGTTTCCTTCTATTCTCACAATTCACAATCTGAGTAATATATTATGTATAATGTACAATGTACAGCAACTAGAACCAGAGCCGGAGCCCGACTTTGAAAATAATTTATGTAGTGTGGGTTTGTTGTTGGTTGTCCAGACTCTAGACTCTAGACTCCAGACTTGAAAATTTGAAAGTTTTCCGGTGGCTGTAGCTAACTAGCCAAAGCTAACCAGTACTGAGTAACCAGTGAAAAACTCTCCCTTCCGTTTTTATGAGCTCACTTTCTTTTGTTTAATTAGACAAGCCGGAAGACTCTGAAAGTCGGAACTTTTCAGTTCTCTCATTGTGGTTTCGGTCTCGTTGGTAGCTGTTAGCTCGTACCTCTTAGCACAATTAGTCTTCTTTCCACTCTCTACTTTACTTTCTTCTCAATTTATCTTTGAGCTATGCACTGTTGAGTGTTGAGTTTTCCCTGGGCTTTATCTGGTTTTGAATCCCAACAACTTTTACGTTCATGTTTACACTTGCATCTTACACACAACGGAACACGTCTTGCTTAACATGACTCCTGATTATCTATTTCATTTGTTTCCAGTTATGCCTGTATACTGTATACTCTACACTGTATATATGTTGCTCATATCATAGTGATGGTGTATTAAAATGAATCCTATTTTTATCCACTTCATGTCCATTGGTCATGCTGTTTTAAAAATAAAGTATTTACATTTACATGGTTATTTTTTGATTCCTGGTGAATGGTGAAAAATCAGTAATTCTCGTTACAATTGAAGACAAAGAACCAAGATATCTCGGTGGAAATTTGTATAAACTCTACTGAAAGATGGCGAAGAAGCTCAGAGTATTGAAATAAGTTGAGAATTGAAAATTGAATACAGCAAATACGTCATAAATTTGATGTCCTTTAGATATAAAATAGACATAGAACAATGAAAGTTACAGAGTAAAATGAGGATGCTGATAGCTAGAAACTACAAACTAGAGCTTCTTGTACAATGGTAAAATAACATGTTTTCCAACCACACACCAACAAGCAAACAAACGCTGATAAAATGCACAGTGTTAGGTAGACTCTGTGAATTATGTATTCTTCCCAGAATATTTTGTGGGAAGAGCTGAAACAGTAGTTTTGATTTGAAGCTGTAAGCATCACTTGTTTAAAACTTGGAGTGGAGAGATAAAAACTGAGAGGGAGAATGTGTGGATTGTGGATTGTATATTATCTACATGTACTTTCTACATTGAACAATTCACAGCGTGTTTGGTTTAGTGGAGGCAAAGGCAAAGGCGGTGAAAGATAAATGTGGTTCTTTTGTAGCCATTCATATCATATATCGTGTGGAACTGAGCATTGAGAACTGAGCAGTGAGCACGGAGCATATCGTAGAATGTAGAATGAGGAAGGTACACAGTACACAGTATACAGTACAGTGGAGAGTGGAGAGAATCCGTGTAGTTAGTGTTACGGTAAATAACGTGAGGTAAGTAAGTACCTTCATTAATTTACTACTGTGTCACATTACATTAAGTCTAACTCGCAATGGCCACGGCCAAATACCTCTGCATCCACATCCTACATCCATTTCTTTTTTACGCTCTCGCCTCGCCTTTCTCCACTCTCATTCTCCACTCTCATTCTCCATTCTGGCCTACAGTCCAATATCAAATATGTACATGACACTGTAAACTGTACACAAATACAACATTTTCTGAACACTGAGCACCAACGCCAATACCATTGCCAACCGCCAACAAACCCAATTGAAACAAAAGCAAGCCAAGCTCCGTTTTTACAACTGGACAGTCCTCATACAAAAGCCAAAGTCAAAGTCAAAGTCAAAGTCAAAGCCAAAGCCCACGAGACTAGAATACAAAACAGAAACAGTCCAAGTTCCAGCAACAATTTAGTAGTTCCTTTGCTCCTTGCTCCTTTGCTTGCTTGCTATGCTTCCCTTATCCTCTGAGTCAGCCTCTCTCTTTCTCTTTCTTTCTCTCTCTCTCCCTCTGTGTAGACCAGGCTAATGTACATAATGTGTACAAATGTGGACTAATGTCTTTTGGACTTTTAAGCCTGGCTTCTCATACTCATATTTTGATTTGTTATGTCGTATATCTATCAAAAAGAGTCTATCTTATCTGGAGCCAGCCTCTTGCTCAATTTCCCTCCAACAACAAAAACAACATCAACATCCCAGCAAAAACAACAATAGAGAGTAGACAATGGACAATAGACCATAGACGGAATGAAACCCTGGAATAATGTAGAAAACAATACGAGAGACACGCTCATAATAAAATATAAATAATGTGGAACATAAAAAGTCATCATAATTTAATATAAAATTTATTTACACTTTCCCGTCCTTTTTTGCAATTAGATAGCAAAATCTTTTGGATCTACAATCCACAACCTACACTTTGACTTTTGCTACTGCTTTGGTGTCTCCACGCATGAAAATGACAATGGAGAAAACCAGTGTGGAATGTAAAATGTAAAATGAAGAATATGCTAGATATGTGTGTAATGTGTTCAAAGAGAGTGAAATTGAGTGGTAAATGATATACAATGGAGAATGGAGTTTAGTTGTAATAAATAAAAAGTTTTTTTACAAGTTCAAAGGATCCAACTCCGTCCATGCACAATGTATAGACTTAAATTCCAGGTTTCAGATGCACATGAAACATGAAATACAAGTTAAAAAAAACTATTTTCCTTGGTACTTTTTTCCCCATCTAAATAATGTTTTATAACTCATCGAGACAATTTACTAACAAAAATTAAGAAAGGTTTGTCAGACGTCTCTTCATCATTTAGCATTCACAACTTTCTCTTGTCCTTTATATTTTATATGTACGCTACATTCAAAACTTTCACGGAACAACTACTGAGGTACATCTCAAATCTCAGATACATGAAAACGTTTCTTTTTTATTAGTTTTCATCATATGAATCATGTATCTTGTATCTTGTTCTTAGGGCAGTAGGGAATGGTATTAATTTTATGAATGAATGAACGGGAAATGCCAAATTATTAATCGATCAAGGTTTGACAGTTGTTTTCCTCAATCAATATTTTCCTTCAATGACATCCACATTCTACCTCTTAAATGCATACATGACTCATTAAAATTCTCCATACTCCATGCTCCATGCTCCATACTCAGTACGTCATGTTTGCAGTAATAAATACGCGCTCACGTTTTACGAGCACAGCACACTCCAAGGTTCTTCCTTCTTCCTGCTGCTTTCCCTCTAAACTCTAAAAGTATTAAGTATCCTGTAATAATGACGTCAGTAGAATGTAGATTCTACATTCTGATATGGATTAGAGGTTGACTTTGGATTTGGATTCATTCGGGATTTGGAGCCATATGGTTTGTATAGATCTGCATCTTGTATTCGGTATTGTATATCCGAGTTGTTAAACATGTACAATCTGCAATCTACATGATGCACAAGTTACAGAAAAATCAGTACAAGTTGCGTCCATTTGACAAGTCAACGTCTGAACGTCTGCAATCTGCAGTTATGCGTATCAGGGTTAAGGCATGCTATGCGCAGAATTCATTTCAAAATCCTTGACTCGCTTTTCCAAATCTGAATCCAAATCAACGGCAGATATTAGATATTACCATCGTCCCTGTTCCAACTGCTTTTGATGGGTCTGAAATTACAAGAAGGAAAGGAGCGAGGAAAGTAGGTTGACGAAAGAAGAAAAACTCGATATGAATTTGTTTTTCCAATTTTCCTCCGCGCCCTGTTTTGAATTTTGAATTTGTATTTCATTCATAAATTTATTATTTATTATTTATTACGTACCAGAATTTATGTATATATGAAGGGTTTCGATCGACATAAGGATGGACAGGTAGAATTTACAGAAAAATATACAAAGATGGGAATAAAATAGTTTAAATTGTACATTCTACACTATACGTGCAAACTGCAAACAAACGCATAATAAAAATGCATGGTAAATGGTAATAAACGTAAAATCTATATATAATTGATTGTCTGTTTAAAAATGCGCGCTCCGGTTTCTAAACTTGAAACTTGATAAAGACACATGTTTCAATTCTCAAATCAAATGGAGTGAAAACCGAAAGAGGAAATCAACATAAAAATAAAAATCAAACAAAAATGGTCATGTAGCAGATGGAGATCGCGGAAAGAAAGGAAACCGCTTATGATTTCAGAATGTACAATGAACATTGGACAACTGTATGATAATGCGTGTGTGCTCCAGACTTGAGACTTGAGATGTATTCACAATATGAGAGTTCTCTCTCTCCGTCTCTCTATTTTTCTCTTATTTTTCTTTCTTGTTCTCTCGCTTCTTCTTCATAGTGATCATGATGATGATGATGATGATGGATGGTTTGCTGGAGACTGGCGACTCTAGACTCTAGACTTGAGACTAAAGGAAGAAAAAGAAAGGAGCGTATCGAGAGAGCAGGGAAAAACACATGATTTTACAAGAGAGGAAATCATTATAAATGAGCTTTACAAAGACCTCAACCGCCAACCGCCAACCGAAAACAGACCCACCAAAAACCATCCACAGAAAAATGAAATTTAGAGAAAGCTCAAAAATGAGATTCAGAATCAGAATCACAAAACCATACGCTTAATGCACAAGATCTAATGTCTAGTGCCTAGTATCCACACAGCTGTCAGCACAACTCAGAATAACATAACATAACATAACAGTGCAATGAAATACAATAGAATGCAATGCAATGAGCAGAAAGGAAAAGAATGATCCATGTGAATTGCATTTGCTTTTTCGCACACTCTACACTACACTCTACACCCTACAATATACAGTGTACACACTACTGTAGAAAGTAGAAAGTAGGCAGACTGGGAAAAAAGCTTTCTCTATATTTCCATTCCCATTATGTCATTTTCCTGTGAAATCGTAGGAGAATACAAATACGAATTCGAGTACAAACTACAGAAACTTCTGAGATTTCTCTATTATACATTATATCCGTATCCACATTCTCTTTATGAAATTCACACTATATAGATTTCATATTATGAACTGGTAATGTGACGGTATATAGAGTCATAGTCATAGCTGTGCAGCATCCATTCTCCATTCTCCACATCCACATCAAACATGTAATTCTTTGACTTGACTTGACTCGAGACCCGAGACTGAGACTGGAAAATCGAGAATCAAGAATCAAGAATCGAGACTCGAGTCATGAGTGAGTTTTCCCCGACGGCATTCAATCTTTCGTCCTTTCTTCATTCACCAGATCTACAATGGTGTACTTTCCAAGCTCCGTATTCCTCACTCAATGCTCAATGTTCAGTGCTCCATGCTTCGTGCGTGTGGTGCAAGTGCGTATGGCTGTGGCTTCTGGGTTCTAGATTCTGGATGGTGTTGGTGAATGTGGTGAGCTGGCATATGGCGTCGTTGATTGAGGAACAATTTTATAAGCTTCCACTTCATCTTCATCATCATTACATCATTTGGTACTTCAGACACCAGACACGAAATAGCAAGTGGAAACTACAAACTAGAAACTAGCTCCACGCACAACTCCAAGCTCCAAACTGCACATACCAAATACTAAATACGAAGAAAGGAACAACATAAAAGCTGAAGAGAAAGGGAAAATTCTAGTCTACCATGGATTTGAAGCACCAAGCACATTTACTATTTACTCCATGTCTTTTCAACATCCATCTACAAGTATTAGATGCATTCATTTTGTTTTCTACGAATGTGGATTGTGCGTCTACAAATGGAACTACTCCTACGTTTTACTTTTTTTACTTTTCACCTTTGACTAAATCCCATAAATATTATTTTTTGAACAAAAAGATCTGGTTGCTGGCTAGATTCTCCCTGGGTCTTGAGTCTTGAGTCTTGAGTCTTCATTTGTGGAGTGGATGAAACAGTGTTCTTTTTTGTTCTTTCCTGTAAAATAATTAGACAATCAGCACTTCACAATTAAATTTTTATTTCACTCGTTACCTTGTACGTTGTACGTTGTACATTTTACAAAGAAAATTTTGTGGATGTATCGTGAAAAGGGTTCAGCTGATATACTGATATACTGTATCCTGTATAATATGTTATAATATGTAATATGTAGAGACCGCGTGGGAAATCATTATTATTCCATAAGGAATTTCCTTTACAATTCCAGTTGAGTTTACAGTTTACAGTTTACGTACTGGTTACAACTTACTTGTGTGCTTGACTAAGAGCACGCGCTTGTCTTGCTCTGCTCTGTATATTTAGAAAGTGGGAAGGTAAGAAAAGTTGGCTGCGGGCTTAGAATTAAACAAGGGACTGGGAACTTGCAGATGTCGTCTTTTTCTTCTTTTCTTTTTCTTTCACTCTTTTCATCCCTGATCCTGAATACTGGATGTTGGATGAGGGATGTTACTTTTACTTTTGGTTCAAAAAAGAGTACAAAAACAGAAAATTCTAAGCTCAAAACTGGAAGTTGAAAACTCCAAACTCCAAACTCTAGACTTGTTCTCATACCTCATTTGTATTTGTATCTACAATCTACAATCTACATGAAAAACATGGTGTAACATGCAGAGATCTGTTGACGTTTGACGAATGTCTATAGACCTGTACTCAACCACACCAAACACCACAAGCGAATAGACCACCGTTTATCTTTCTTCCTCTCACTCCTGTGTGGTCTCAAGGGGAACAGAGGGGAAAAAGTGTTTTGTATCTCTAATTTTGGGTGAAAGTTCTGGCCCGCAAGTCATCAAAGTTTATACACCAGACACCAAACACCAAACACCAAACACTAGATTCTAGATTTTACATTCTACATTCTAGACTCTAAGCAAGCAAGAAAAACTCAAAGAAAGAGAGATAAAAACAGTGGAAAAAGATGAGTAAAAAATACAAGAAAAACAAGGGAAATGAATGAATGAATAAATGCTTTAGAGAAAAAGAGAGAGGGACCAAAAAAGAAAATTGAGTTTCATTCAGGTTAAGTTTCTTTGCTCCTTCCTTCCTTTTTTCCTGTGGATGAGGATGTGGATGTGGATGGACAAAGAAAAACTAAAAGCTAAAAGGAAAAGGCAAAGGGAAAGGAGCAAACGGAGAGAACTGAAAAGAAAGACAAGCCTTTGGGGGTTTCTCAATTTTGAACGCTTTGGAATTTTCTCTTTTCTTTCTTCCGCCTCTCTTTCCCTTTTCTCGCAAACATAAACACATTTGGACTTTGGAATCACTGAGCTCTGAGTCTGGAACTTGAACTGGTTCTGGTTCGGGTTCTGGAACTGGACTTGAACATGAGCATTGACATGGACATGGCAATGGACATGAACAGCAGCAGAAAGAAGAGAGACAAAGAACAAAGTGAAACCAAACAAGTAGAAATTGCAATTTGCTTTGAGTTTCAGTTGTCCTTTTTGTTTCACATGTGGTTTCTGGTTTCTGCTATTCTGCTTCTGGGGACTAGGGAATTGACAAAAGGAAATGTCCATAAGCGCAGAATGGCGCATTGAGACCAGAAACTACAAATACAAAAAATAACTTGGTCCAGTCCTGATTCCAGCATTCTAGAATTCTGGTATTCTGGTGTTTCCACTTGTTTACGTTTCTACTTGTTCTCCCTTCTGCCCTCCCACCACCAATTTATTTCCAACCGCTTGATTTCCACTGTTTAGAATTTCAACTATTTGCTATTTACTCTTTACACAAAGAGCACAGAGCAAAGAGATATTTGAAAAAAAAAGCCATAAAACGAAAGACACAAGGAGAAAAAACGTCTCATCTTCCCATAATTTTGAACAAACTCCTCAATCTTTAATATATAAAGCAAAACCGATTGTTGCCACTTGAAAGGATTTTTTTACTTTAATTTTAAATTAAGCATTTCTTCTACTTTTTAAAAAATTTACGGCTTATTTATCCAGAATTAATAAAATACTGGACACTGGAAATTGGATGTTCAAATTGGATGTTGAATTTACTGTGCCTGGATCTTAAAATGTGAAAAAGAATTTGTTTGTAACGAGAGTAAAAAAGCAAGAACAAGAAGAAACAAGATTCAAAATCAAGGGGGGAAATTACGACTGCGAATTCGAATGTAAAGGGTCGAGTGTTGAGTTTAAGAACTCGTGCAGCCACTGTTTTTAACGTGCGAAAACAAATGTGAGAAACCATGATGCTTGATCATTGATCACAGTCCAACACGTTGCGTTGCATTGATCCCCAATCTCGGGTATTAACGGCCTATTTCTTCAACTTATTCCTCCATCTCACCAACGATGCCATGGGCAGATAATGGACACTGGACATTGGACACTAGAACTAGACGATGGACAGTGATAAAGACACAGTGGGAAAACAGGGTGAAACTTTTGGAGCTGTAAAATGCCTTTTTGTACTCATCAGCCTCTAAATGTGTCTCATATCTCTTTTAATGTGGGACAGAAGACCAAAGTAAAGTTTTTTTCTGACCCATTTGCTCTCGTCTGCTCTGACTTTTTGATTTTAGTTAAGGCAAGTTTGGCTGGTTGGTTGGTTGGTTTTTTGTCTCAATTTCGGATTCTGGATTCTGGACCAAGATCAAGTCACAAGAAAAGTTGTCCAAGTTTTGGAATGGATATTTATCCGGATGAGATGAAACGGACGACTTTCCTTTCCTTTAGAAAGGCAAAAGAGAGAGAGAGAGAGAAAGCGAGACAGAGGGAGAGAGGGGGAGAGATCGAAGGTCGTGTGAGAGACTGAGGAGGATGAGCTAAAACACAGAGCAGAAATTGGTAAACAGAAGAGACGTTGAGTGAACGACTGGCTTAATTCAATGTGATTGACCAACCTGCCTAAACAAAACTTTCAACTTTAACTGCACCAACAAGAAAGTAAAGTAAAACTCTTGTTGTTCTCTTCACGATTCTCCGTTCTAGATTCTAGATTCTGGATTCTGGATCCTTGCCTTTTTGGTCTTCTTTTCCTTCTTTGTCTTTGCCTTTATTTAGTACACACGTTTGTCTTCACAGAAGAAAGAGTGTAACTTCCGTCTACCGTCTATCCATCTCAAAAGTCCAAAGTCCAACTTTGTTCTCGTCTCCTATTTTATATTGTACATTGTACATGGTATATCGTCTGTATAGGAATATCATTTCTGTAGTAAAAGTACAATAGTACAATGAATGTATCTATAAAACGGCAAGATTATAACAATTTTGCTAAGCACATTTCATTAGCCTTTTGTTGTACTTTTTTCTTATTCTATTTGCTGAGACCTTGTTTGTTGTCTTGTGCTGTGTTGTGTTGTCTTGGGATCGTCGTGTAGTGTTCGTTTCAAGTTTGGTTTATTTACTGTACTGCGGACATTGAAGAGGGAAGAGTGTAGGCTGTAGACTGACGCAAAATTGGTGTAGAAAATAAACAGTTGCATAAGAGATAAAATAGAAGAACAAAGTCTTCTGTTGGACGTCGGATGTCGGATACTTTGGACTTGGATTTCTAATTCTTGATTCTTGATTCTTAAACTTATCTGCAGACAAAAAGTTCAAGTTTAATTGACTTGACTTGCAATTTCCAGCTTCTAGCTTCTAGCTTCTAGCTTGCTGTCAGCATTTCATTGATAGTTTACCAAACTTTTCCTGCTCAATTTACTTTTGTCAATATTTATAAATATATTATATTAATAATGATAATTCATCATGAATTGTGCGATGGGGGTTCAACTGTACAAAGAACTTGTACACAACTCACGATTACGCATTACGAATTACGCACTATGATTACGACTTTAGTTTCAGCAACAAATTGCTTTATCCAAGAAATACTTTGTACATGATATTTGTTAGATTGATTCATAGAATTTTGGTTACATATTTCAAATTGTGTAAAAACTGGAAACCGGACATAGGAAAAGTCATAAATGTGTGTACAATTCAAAATGTTTATTGCTGCTTTTGGAACTGAGTGTGAGCTGTGAGCTTACGTAAAATATATCATACGGAAAATGATTTTAGCTTGCTTTTGCTGGTAAACTGGTGAGCTGGTGTTGAGTTTGTGAATCTGTCAAGTATCGAGCATCGAGTATCGAGTATAGATGGAAGTTTTTATGCGCCTGTCCAATTTTTTTGTTCAATCCTGTCAAAAATTCTGTCTACAGCAGTTTTTCAACTGTCAAATAGAGATGAAAAGAAAGACGGAAACTGAAATTTCTGAAGTTTTTTCTACCAGTATTCTAGAAACAGACAAGACAAAAAATTTCTGAACCAAAACTTTTTATTTTCTCTTGTATTCCCTTTACAGATATAAAATTTCAGATAACGAGAGATCAGAAACGTTTCATTGTGTTTGTTTGTTTGTTTTATGAAACTTACATTGTAGTTTGAGATTTTTATAATTATTCGACAAAAATCTGTAGGAAATGGTAAATTTTCCTTCATTATAAATACTGCATAAAACGTGGAGAATGGAGATCTTCGAGGCTCGAGGCTGAAGATTTTTGTATGACAAATTTCAAATATCTAAATTGAAAATAAGACGATTCAAATTTATATATTCGATAATCCACTCAATTAGCATGCAAATTAATTTTTTCCTCAAACTTTTCTGACATGTACACAGTAGAGAGGATGTTGGATGTTGGATGTTGGACGTGGAACAAAGAATGTCCTCCGCTCTTCAAAAATATTCACCATAAACCATAATACGAGTCTTTGGTGTGAGTTTGTATACTGAATACCGGTACGTCATATTTCATATCTGTATGTTATAAAATATTCCACAGTTTGTATACAACTTTTGTGTACAGAAGAAGAAAAAAACTTGAATTTTCTAGGCAATTTTCCAATTTCTGTACATGTAAAACTCTGGTGCTGTTGTTCATTGTTCACTGTTCATTGTTCATCGTCGGTTGTGGATTTTTTTGGGAAAAAGTACTGACAATGACTAATGAACTTTATTCTTGTAGATTTTCCTCAATTGATGAGGATCGTAAATGAAGCATGAAACAATATGAATCATCTTTACTCTTCTTTTGTGTACATTGCTTTTCTTTTTATATGGAAAATGGATATGGATCATGTGCTCTTGGCACAGGACACTGAACTGAACAGAACTGCACACTGCACGGCACGGCACAAAGCAATTGAAAATCTGATGGTCGTACAAATAAATAAAAATGACCACTCACAATTCCTCTTTTCTTTGTGGAAAGAAGGAGAAAGCGAGAAAAATTGAATGTAAACTCAACTCAACTCAAGCATGCAAACACAAAGCTCAAAACTCACATGCAAAGTGTATTAACAATGGACACTGTACATTTTACATTGTACATAACAAAGGAAGATGGTACTATCTACTATCTACTCGCAGTTCATTTCCTTTTTCATTTTGTTTGTCTTGTATGGTCATAAAGGAAGCAAACATGTCACTGACCTGAAAAAAAATCAGACATTCAGAAATTCAGTTTTGCTTCTTTTAAATAAATCTGAGCTCTGGCTCTAGAATACTGGAATAAAAAAAATACAAATACTTGATTATTTATTATTTTGATAGAAAGGTCTCAAAACACAAACTCATCATTATATAAAATATTATTATAAATTATAACATTCAAAATTTAGAAACAAAGCAGATCATTCTGTATATTCATGTTGTGTATATTCATGTTGTGTATGGTATGCACTATTGTAGATAGTTATGATGTGCAAGATAAAATATCAAGAGTGAAACGCAATGCAAAAATATCCATATTGCAGACCAAGCAAAGAAAAAAGAACGAAAAAGGAGATTGAAAATGGAAAAAGGAATGAAATGAAGGAGAAAAAAAATCAAAAATCATATGACTTGAGACTTGAACATGTTTCAAAATATGAACAAACATTGAGAATTCAGAAACATTCGAGTTTTCTGAATGTGAAATGAATATCTCATCATTAACCTCAAAGGAAATTCCTTTTCCTTCTTTTCCCTTCACCAGAAACCAGAAACCAAAAATGACAAACGCAAAAGCGGAAAGTAATATCCCACACACAGACACACAAAGGATTTTGTCTATTCACTATTCACTATGCACAATTCCAAGCTCAAAACCTTTTCAGATTTTTCTTTGTAAATATTGAAGAATACATATAAATATATTATATTATTGTATTTTGTATTGTATTCCATTTTCCGTACCATTCCATCTGCGTGCGTATGCGGCGGCATTCAGTGTTCAGCATTTGGTATAAAGTAAATATTAAATATACGAACACTGAACATATAGTAAGTATGTTGAGAGTTGAGATGTATCTATGCAAAAATCTAAAACTCACATCTGTCATAAACAACTTCAATACTGAGATTATTTTCATATTTATTAAGTTCTTTTCCCTTCCTCTCCAAATTCCACTCCATTCACGTTCGCTCACATTTATATTCAAAATCTTCTCTCTTCTTTCTTGCCACTTGCGTGTGTGTTTGGTGTCTTTTTCATATGGTGGTGGATCCGGAACCCGGATCTGGAATTTGGAATTGTACATATATTTTCATTCTGCTGGTGAAACCACTCGATAAACAGTAAACAGTGTGCCGTCTGCTCGCTCCTTCACTGGAAATGATTTCAATTCCTATATTATAATTCCACTCTGCATACATACAGATTATTTATGCGGAATGTGACTACGGAAACATGTTGATAAAAATGGAAACTATTATCCTGATACATAAAAAAGTATAACCAGCTTTGATCAAATTTTTAATCGTCATTTTGCTTTCAGAATTATTCTGCTTCTTATTATTCTCTTCTTGTTTGTTCTTTGAATAAAATATAAAATCCAATAATAACTTTAAACCAGTGAACGCCTGTTCACGATTCTTGCTTCTTGATTCTTGATTTTAGATTCTAGATTCTTGACTCAAGATGCCTAGAGGTTTTAACAGAATATAATGGGTTGATAATTTAATTGTCACTTCCAACTTCCAACTTGCAATTTTCGTCCTCCAAGTTTCCAACTATTTCCGTTGACTTTTTCACTCTTCACTCTCTCCACTCTCTCCACATTTTTAGTATAATCTACTTAGAAGAAACTTTTCTAAAAATAATGTAAAAGCTATGATTTTGTGGAGAATATGAAGGGAGAGGAATATTCAACTTGGTGGAACAAAAAGGAATCTGACGTGAGGGAAAGAGGTAAGAGGGAAGAGGAGCGAGGGGCAAAGAAATCCCTTTAGTGAAAATGACTAAAACATGCAGGATGCAGGGTTTCTTCATGGAGGAGGCGAGAAACTACGAGTCCAAGTACAAGTCAAAGTCAAAGTCCAAGCCCAAGTCGACCGACAAAAAGTTTTTGATAAGATAAGAACAAAGCCTTTGAGAGTTGAATTTGGGATTTTGGGATTTGCCCAGAGAAAAAATAGTAGAACGAGTGCCTCTTTCCTTTTTTACTCGTCACTCTTTCCTCTTTACACAGGGGAAGAAAAAAGTCAAGAGTTCAAGTTAAAACAGTCAAGAACAAAATCTGCACACCCACATAGCCTAAAACATAACACCCAACACACACCACAGAAATTTTTCTGTTCCATCACGTTCTTGCACGAATAAAGTACAAACTGTAAAACATGCCGAAAACATCTCTAAAAGAATTTTTCAAAAACCTCATGTCTCTTATTTATTTATAATTTTTGTATGAAATTCAAAATCCAAAATTCAAATGAGCTGAAACCAAAATCAAAATCAAAACAAACACCAAAAATAGACCAGAATAATATGATTTGCCGTTTTTTGGAGGAAATCTTTGTGCCAAATGTCAAACCAAACTATTATAACAGAATGACGTGATTCGAGCCAAACCTGAGCCAAATAGCAAATACCATTTCGACACCAAAAAACCTCTTAGGAATAATTTTTATTTGATTTTACACTCCGTGGTGTTTCCATAATAAACATCTTTGATGTACACATTGTACATTGTACATTGTACATTGTACACCATCAAATAAGCAACACTCCATTATCCATTATCCATTACCATTACAATTTTCATATATTACAGCTTACGGCTTACATAATGCCATAATGTCATACATGAACAAAGGGAATTTTTGTAGAGTCTAGAGTCTAGAGTCATTGTGATGCAAATCCAAATACAAGAACCAAGAGGAGGAAAACACAAATACAAAATACAAATATCCTGTTAAAAACTCCCAACACATAAAAACACGGGAATACGCACTCCTTTTCCTTTTTCTTTGCTTTCTACATAAACTGAGAAGCAGTAGGAGACAAGAGACAGAAGAGAGACAACAGAGCAGAATATAGAATATAGAATATGTGAGTAAGTACCTAAGTAAGTTGAACAAGTTTTGAAGGAACCGAGAGAGAGAGAGAGAGTTGAAGAGAGAGAGTTGGAGAGAGTTAGGACGTGGATGTTATGACCTGAAAGGAATGTATATTTCATGTGATTGAGTTTTTGGGATGTGTAAACTTATGGTTATGTCTGACGTTAGAGACAACATAAGGAGAGTCTTGAGATTTGAGAACTGAGAATTGAGAATCATCCTCCTACCACTGGCACTTTTACGCATACATATACGAATACGTCTACGTACTCTCTGCTCCTCCTCCTCCTGCCAAAATTCGGTCTCTGTCTCTATCTCTTTTCCTCACCAAACTTCAATTCCAACTCCAGTTCAACTGGAACTGGCCAGACCAAACCAAACCAAACCAGCTCAACCAACCAACCAACAACCAACAACTGAATGGCAAATGGTTGATGGTTGATGGCAACTGGCAACTCACAGCCAAATGCCAACAACTTTCTCTTTTCTTTCTCCCCACAAACAACTTTTTAACTTTTCCATATATACCAACTTTATATACATGTAGTAAAAGCATGAAGTAAGCAAAAGTCCATGAATTCTGTTGGGCTTTTCCTTCCCATTGGTCTTTTTTGGATATGTGCAATGACGATAATAATAATAATAATGACGATGGCGACAACGATGTGAGAGATGAGAGATCATAACTGAAATATGTACAGATATAAGAGATGTATATGATATAGGGTGTATGGTATATGGTATACATAGAAAGAAAGGAAAAGTAAGGAAGAAAAGTCTAGGGTATGAAATTACATTATTTGTACATAATATAATAACAATTCTTTTTCTTCTCTTTGTCCTTTATTTTCCAAAATGCTTGTGCTGTGAAAGGGTTTGAGTTTGGGCTTGGAATGGAGTTTGAGTTTAGTATGTAATATGAGATTTTATGTCTATCAGCCATCAACCATCAGCCATCAACCACCAACAATCAACACAATCCGGAGCCACAAAACCACAAGTACAATATCATGTCTGTGCTGCAGAAAATTGCTATGGCTGAAATTCTACCAACTCAGCTTAAATCAAGACACAAGACACAACCATTTCTGAATCCAAATTCGAATCCAACTCAAAGTCAAAGTCAAAGTCAGAGTCAGCCCAACGGCAGCATCACTTTTTATTCCTATCTGCTAGGAATATTACAATTAGTTTTAAATGAACAGACTCAATTCACATGAAAAGTAACAGGAATGAGCAGGAGTCAAACAAAAGAAAGAACAATGAAAAATCAGCTTCCTGTATCTTCTCCAGTTTTCATTCTCCCTTCTTCATTTTTATGCCCATTTTAATTTTATTTGCTTAAGAGTCAAGAGTTTAGAGTTGGGATGATGATTTGAATCTTTTGTCTTTTATCTGAAATACAGAAGAACAAAAGGAGATTAAATTTTAAATTTTGAACCAAAAATTCAAATCAAAACAAAACAACAAATGGTAGAAAAGGTACTTGATACAGAGTACAGAATACAGAATATACAATGGATTTATGTACGGCTAAATTAGTGATGCAGATTTTGCCTCTGGTTTGTTCTGGACTGGAATGGACTGTAATGGAGAAGTATAATAACAAACTGAGGAAATTCAAGAAAACCCAATTTGTTCTGCTCAATGCCTTACACTTTTGCTTTCTCTCTCGCTCTCTCTACAGCATATTTAACCTTCCATGTTAGTTTTAGAGTTTTGAGTTCTGCACAAGCTTTAAGTTCAAGTCAACCTCCGACTCTAGATCGTAGACTCTTGAATCTTGAATCTTGACTATTGAGTGTGGAGTGTGGAGTGTTGAGTTAAAGAAAGAAAAGTCTGTGAGTTATAATAATAACTCGGGGTGTATCATACCATCGCATCGTCAGTTCAATCTACAATCTGCATACACTGTACACTTATGGATGGATGGATGGATAACTTTCATGTATATTTAAATGTTGACTAGGCTATTTTGAGAGTTGAGAGATGTGAAATGTGAGTAGTGAGTTGTGAGAAGAAGACGATTTCACTGGAGTCTGGAGTATGGAGTAGTTGAAATGAAATTAAAAGAGGAATACAAAATACAAAACTAGTACGTCTTTGCATACATATGTATGTATGTCTGTTAAAGAATAGTGGAAAGGAGCAACTTTTTGTATGTTTAATCTTAGTTTCTTAATCTGGTAACTTGAGAATTGAGAATTCTTCCGGATAGTTTTAACTCTCAACTCAACTCCGTTCAGCTCAGCACGGCTTAGCACAGCTCAACTCTCAAAACAGACTGGAAACTTGAGAGTTGAACTGGACTGAATTTTGAATTTTCTCCCACGACTGACTGACTGAAGGTTTTATACATACTTTTGTAGTGGCAAGTGTGAGTGAGATGGAGAGTGGAGGGTTGAAAGTTGAGAGTGGCGATGAGAATCTAGAATCAAGAATCTAGAATCTAGAATCTAGGATCTCGAATGGTCTGGTGCTGACTTGATCATGGAAATCTATTCTGACATTTATTTCATTCTTCATTCTTTCATCGTCCTTTTATTTCTTATCCGATTTCCGATTCCTAAGTGCATCAAGCGTCAAGCGTCAAACATGAAGAATAAAGAATCAAGAATCAAGCATTTCATTTCATCACCCTTTTCCTTTTCATTCCATGTACAATGTACAATTCACATTGTACAATACACAATACACATGCATTGGAATGGAACACGAACTGGCTTCTAGCCTCAACAGTCCAAGATGTAAAATCATAAAATATATTCCTTGTTATTATTATTATTATTATCATTATTGTTTAGGAACAAAACTCTTGGGTCTTGAGTTTTACACATTATGCAAACTTGAGCCTTGAGACTTGAGGCTTGAGATAAATTGAATTTTCCTGTGGCTCGGGTATTTTGCATAAGCATGAAAAGTACTTTACACTTTACATTTTGCACTCTCTGCTCAACAGAAAGAGGGGATTGAAAATTGAAATTCAAGTTAACATCCCTTGACCTCAGCTCAGCTCTTACGATTAGCATTAGCATTTCATGGCAAAGAGTAAAGAGTACCAAAACGTAGTTTTGAGTTTTGAGCTGTAAGTTTTGAGTTTTGGGTGAGAGCGAACCTGAAAAATTCAAATTCAAAATCTGAACATTTAAAATTTATACAATCTAATCTCTTCTAAGTTTGAAGTTTGAAGTATAAAATGTGAAAGTATGTGTGCATGTAAATACCAATAGGAGAAAGACGAGTTTGAATCTGGATGATAATTCTGTAAAGGCCTTAAGCATTGAGCATTGAGTATGGAATTTTTTTTACGGGAGCTGAGTAGATTGAGTATTGAGTGCAAGAAGCAAATGTCCACCGGCATCGGTTTTATGATATAAAGATGACTCGTATAGTATAAAATACGGCTCCATCATATTATCACATTAAACATTACGCATTTCCGTCTCTGCACTCAACTCTCAACTCTCGACTCTCGACTTTCTACTCACTGCTCACTAAACATATAAATGAGTGTTTATTGAAAAGTTGGGTGTTTTCATGTCAATGACAGTCCCACAGCACAGACTTTTTCCGAATCCAGTATCCAGTATCCAACATCCAAGTTCTTCCCTTTTCTTCGACTTGACATAAAATCATGAAAACGTTTCTTATGTTCCTTCATATCTGCAGCCTACAGTACAGAGGCTCTATATATATTTGTATGTCGTATGTGGCATCTACTTTGGTCTTTGGTCCAAGTTGTACTGAGGAAAGACATAGGAATGAAAAAAGTTTCTTGCCTTGTGCCGTGTGTCTGGACTGAACTGGCCTGGCCACTTGTGACCTTTTGTGAGAGCAACGTGCTCCAACTCAGCTATTCACTGAGGAAAAACCTCTCTCTATGGTACTGCATGGGGGTCCAGTATCCGTCCAAGTTCAACTATCAACTCATTCCTCAACGACAAAACGCCGAAACGCTAGACTCTAGAGTCTAAACTCTAAACTCTAGCACAACCCCAACTCAGCCAAGCCAAGCCAAGCCAAGCTGACTGACCATCTTGAATTCCAATTGGAAAAGTAGAAAAAGGTATAGCATAAAGCTCTGGAATCTCGAAAAGACATATGAAATATATGACTGTAAATTGTAGATTATAGGTTGTACTTTGTACTTTGGACTAAACTTGAGTCTTGAGTCTTGAGTAGTCCACTCTTCTTGATCTTGAATTTTGAACTGTGCTTGTACAACACAGATATATATAGATTATAGATGTATCCGGATTATAGAAATGTAGAATGTGGAATACATATTTTATATTATATTATATCCTCACATATTTCATGTCAAATTTTTGTTATATCGCCATTTCATATATTTCTCTCAAAACTCGAAACTCGAAACTCGAAACTCAAAAGTTGATGGCTTTATGCCTTCATGCTTTCGTGGCACATGTTCCATGCTCCTTAGAGTGGAGCTCCAGCTTGAAGTAAGAGATTTAAAATTTGAGCAGGGATTTATAAGAGGATGGAGAAAAAGTTGATTTCAATGGAACTTTGACACGTCGTCCAGTCCTTCACTTTCAACAACACAGACCATTCCATTGTCGATTGACATCCATAAAAATTGGTTTTGAATCAAAAATCCAAAACCAAAAAGTGTAAAAATCGTCATGTGTGACTTATGGAATTTCCAGTTTTATTCATACACAAATACCTGATATTTGTCAACTCACACTCAAAAATAAAAGTGAGGGTTGTAAAAATATTAACAGATTTTTGTGCGGTTGTGCGTAAAAAGTAAAAAGAGTTGGGGAAAATCAAGATGCAGATTTAAAATGCTGAGATTTTTTGTTGATGAAAAAATGTTTCGGACAAGATTTTGGATGAATTGTCAATTTTACAGATTGTAAATTCTTTTAAGCGCATGTTTTTGACGGTAAATAAAGTTGCATGTATAAAATTTTGAATCCCAAACTGAAAAATTCAAATTTGCTTCACTTTTTAATGGCTAGAATCTACAATCCAGAATTTAAATTGAAAAAAGTAAAATTCAGAGGCGTGCAGTATAATTTTTCCACCTTCATTTCGTAGTTCTATAACGAGAGAAATTTTGCTGTGATGAAAATGTGGTGTTGCTTTTTATGCCTGTCCAGGAAAACAATTTTAAAGAAGGGCAGATGAAAAAGTTTCGATTTATGTGTATGAATAAATCTCGGCACTAATGACCAAATTTGAAAGTACAAAGTATGACGCGCATTTTGGGAATTTTGTGTTTTTTGCTTATTATGGTGCAAAAGTTTGGTATTTGCTGTTGTGCATTTGGTATTTTCTGCATTTTGCATGTATTTTATGGCCTGTTATATTATTAGTATCTCACATGCTGGATTCTGGATTCTGAATTGCATAGATCCTAAATGGTCTAAATATGTGTACAGTGTACACAAATATAAAGTAGAAAGCTGAAACAATCAGGAACGGAACATGATATAAAAAGGTCATACTTTAAGCTTTGACTCCAAGATTTTATAATGCCCGTTTAAAGTGCACAACCTCAATTTACGACTTTGCTCATAATCTAATGGATGACTGTCGTAAAAACAAAATTACGAAGCAGATCCAGTCACCGCGAATACTTAAGTAGGGAAAAAATTCTAATTCCTCCTCACATTTCACATTCCACAACTTGCACATTCGCTCCATTCTCCATTCTCCATTCTAGATTCCCAACTTGCAGCTTTGAATACATATTACATAGTCTCTGAGATCTGGTGTATTGTGTATTGTGTAGTGTGCTATTCTGTTTGTGTGTATGGTATGGTATGTGTGCGTGCGTGTGTGATGGAGATTTAAACAAGGAAGAAAAATAATAGTACATGCAGAATCTAAAATCTACAATCTGCAGTGTCTACACTCTACAGTACAGATTACAGAGTACAGAGTACAGAGCACAGAGTGCGGAGTACAGCTGTTCGCATAATAAGGAAGTGGATACATTATACATTCACAAAGAGTAAACACAAACACACACACACACACGCTTAAATTATTTAGTGCTACCTCCAAACTGGAAACAGAATCTGGAATCTAGAATCTAGAATCTGAATTCTGGAAGCTGAAAGCTGGAAACTGTAAACTGGAGAAAATCCAGTTTCCAGATGAGATACACCACACACAAAATACAATACACAATTGAGTCGATGTATGAACAAACTTTTCTCTTTACTGGTGTCCTCACAATATGTACATTGTACATTGTCTATAGATGGAAATGGCGGACCCAAAGCCGCAGCACGTTCTAATTCTAAGCAAACAAACTTTGTATAGCGGGAGGCTTGACTCGTTTGGTTTGGTTTGGTTTGGTCTGGTGTGGTCTGGTGTGTTCTACGGACTACATTTACTTAATATTCTTTTTACTTTTTACCTCTCCAGTTTTGCTGATAGTTTTCTATATATCTATATCTATATCCAGATAATATTGTCTTATCCTTTTCTACCTTCTACATTCTATGGGATATCGGGTTATCTGCTTAAATCTACATCCAAATCTACATCTACATCTAGATCTAGATCTCGAGAAATAAGTGCGAGAGGATGTGAATGGAAATGTACATAAGTACACTTAACCGTACCGTCTATTTGTATAGGGAAAAGTTGTCTTGATAGTTTTTTTATAGGGAATTCCGGCACCGATCTCAAGTGGGGAGTGGAAGAGGAAGAAGAGCATGAAAATCCATTTAAAACTTTGGATATCTCATTAAGGTGAAAACGAAATGACAGCAGTAGCTCTACACACACACACACACATTTCCTCTCTCTTCCTCTCAGAAAGGCATACGGAATAAAGAGCTGGAGCTGGGACTGGAGTTGTATTCGTAGTTGTAGTTGTAGTTGAAGAGACTCGGAATATTCTACATTCTACATTCTACCTTCCACTCCTTTCTCCTTGGTTTTGGTTTTCTACTAATGAATCACAATTTACATACCGTTATTTTCCCCCGTGTCTCCTCTCCTTCTGTTCCCATTTCCCATGCCTACTCGCAGTTTTACTTCCAATTCTAATTCCAATTCCAATCCTACCCACATGCACACGCATCTACTGTCTAACTCCACCGGTAGTCTGTAGTCTGTATTTGGTATTCTGCAGTCAGGACAACGACAAAAGTTCCTCCTGCATCCAATATTATACCTGTCACTTTTCTTTCCACTAGAAAACTAGAAAACTAGAAAACTAGAAAACAGTCAAATACAAATCTCAAGCATAAAGTTCTCCACTCTTCACCAATCACTCTTCACTCATTTCATTAAAAGTGACAAAGTATTATTTATTACAAGAGAAGAGTTTTTAAATTTCGCTCCATTTCATTTCATCACATGTGAAAAACTTTAAAAAACTGATCATTTTTTTAATTGGAGTTAACTACATAAATTTTCTGTGTACTTTCTAGCTTTTTCTCCTTCTGCATTCGATATTTGATATTGGATATTCAAAAGGATGAGATTAGTTAATGAATACATTTAATATTACTACCATTAACAATTTTCAATTAAAATATGAGGAATAATAGTAATATTATTTACTATTATATTTGGATTAGCAGATACTCAACAATTAAGTTTTAACTATAGTTATAGGTTATAGGCAAACGTATGGCGTATGGCGTATGGCGGAAGGGAAAAATTTACGATCCACCATAGAAAATTATAAAAGGAAATTGTGGCTCGTGTTTTGATGAGAAAGTAGCAGTTAGAAAGAGGACGAAGGTAGAAGGTAGAAGGTGGATGGTAAAAGATGAAGGAAGAAAGTGAAATAATAATAATGGTAAAAAAGGAAGAGTGATGAAAAGAAATTGAGGAAGAACGGGAAGAAAAGGGGAAATGGAATGGAATGAATTGAGTTGCGGATAGTGTGGCAAATATATAGCATATCATATAATGTGTAGTATTCTGAATTCTGAAGGTACGCAAAGTGCACACTGTGCAGTGCACAGTTATATCGTAGCTGATAGCCCATCGCATCTCCAGTTTTTGAACCTAAAACTTACTTTTGAATTTGCTTACTTTTATAATATGCGCATTTCAAGTGCAAAAACTTATTACAACGAGTCTCGAGTCTCTCTTCGCTTCTCTTCTCTTTCCTCGTTCCTTTTTCTTTTTCATTGTGCATGTAGAATGAAGAATGGAGAGTGGAGCATGCAGAATGTTGCTTGGTTTTGCTTGGGCTTGGGCAGAGTGAGGAAGAGACTATTTAAACTTTTAGAAAGATATTCCTATTGTTAGAAAAACTTGGATGGACCGTTAACCGTTAACTGTAGAAACTGTGGAGTGTAGAAGAAAATGGAAGAAAGCAGAAGAGGAATATCATATAAAAAAGTTACAATGAATGAATCCTGCATCTCCAACTTTTGGCTTCAAGTTTCAAATCTAGCTATAGAGATGCAAAAAGGGGAAATAATGAAGAAAATCTAAATTTGTGTGTTCTGTACTGGGTAGAGTGCACAACAGACTACAGACAACAGACAACAGACAACAGACATTGGCATTGGCATTGTGAACTTGTGTGTGTGTGTGTATGTGTGGAAAGTGGGTACTTGAACAACTCATCTGTATAATTGATTTCCTTTCTAGAATAAAGAAACAGCTTCACCACGTTCACATTCATGTTCATGTACATTGTACATGTGCAGTATTCAGTATTCAGCCTTCAACCGTCTGTAATCTACATACCTAAGTATCCGCATCACAATTATATACACAGTCACCATTTAATCCGGAAAACTCCCATTACAATCCACATTTGAAAACAAAAACTCTCACCTTTATGTAAACATGATGCAGTAGAAGTAACGATAAGGATAACGGTAACGGTTTCCAGTGCCACTGAATAGTGACTAGTCACTACTGACCGCTCAACCTTTTTGTATAATGCACTTTTGTAGTTTGTCGGTATGTTTTAGCTACAAAAAATTTAAGAAATGTACATGTTCAAAATACAAAATAAAACCAACCTTTCACTCCTTTCTTTTCTTTACACTCCAGACTCCAGACTCGAGACAAGAAAGGTTTCTGAATACTTGTTGTATAAGTTGTAACTAATAAAATGGTACAAATAGAAAGTACAAAGCTATTTTGAAAAGTTTACATGTAATCAGTAATCAGTACTCAGAGGCCCGACATTGGACATTCGACATTGTACTAAATTGAATAAAAAACCAAAAAGTACAGCTAATGTAATGGGCAATAACAGGAGTTGGAATAGGAGTTTCAATTTTTGAGTACAGCTCTCAAAGAAAGTTTGACTTGGTTTCTCCATACATAAATTTGTACATAGTTTAACTTTACTCGCCGTACTTGAAGTTTTGACGCCGAAACTCCTTGATTATTTGTCCTGAGAGTAAGTAGCAAAAGGTATAGTCTATAGACGTTTTGAGCCCCATTCCCAGTTTCCAGCTTCCAGTTTCCAAGTTACAAGTTCCACTTATTGGCAATTGGCAATTCTATTGTTCCATGTTTGCTCAGTTGTTTGTTTGTTGACAAGGCAGAAATTTAGGCATCTGGCATTTGGAATTCCGTATTCCGTATTTGGAATAAACTTTGTTCCGAGTTCCAAGCTCCGACTCCCGAGTCGTGCATTCTCAATTCTGAGTCAATATGAAAATCAGACACGAAACAGTTGATTTACATCAAGAATCAAGAACGTCTCTTTCAATGTCGATCGTACATGCTCAACGTCACACTACAAACTCCAAACTAGAAACTAGAAACTACACAATACACAATAGTAGTAGCAAAGCAGATAGCATGTCGCGCACCTATCCACCCGCTATATAGCCAGCGTCTATATAATGCATATGTGCAAATTGCATATATCCTTACTTACATATGTGCGAAATCTAAAAATAGATTTTGCACCAAGGAACACGAGAATCATGCTT